>JALLPH010000633.1:0-16579 GCA_036939855.1 Cyclotella choctawhatcheeana
TATTAATGAGTTGAACTCATTTGTAGACGCCATAACCAACGAGTCTTCCTCAAAGCTTGTCTGTGTGTGCGGGGCGCAGGCAGGGGGGGACCCCACCCTGACCACGGACAGACGTGGTGACTCAACTACCGCGAAATCTTCCGGAGCATTTTCATTTTGCCCCGCGCCACACAGCTCACTAGCAACACATACAGCTACATCCAGCATCAAGCCGACGGATCAAAGGAGCAACAACAGCAACAATCAGCGCGCACAAAAATTGCAAATTCACCTACCAGTTGATCGATACGTTCCTCAGATCCATTGATCCATCGACCCATCGTCCGTCAGCATTGCATTTGCTTTTCCAAGTTGGTGCTCTTCATCTCCCCCAATCACAACTTCTGCAATCCAATCAAAATCGTACCTGAAATCCAAACATGAAGCTGGCCACAGCCTTAACCGCCTTCCTCCTCCATAACTCACATAGCTTCACCCCCTCTATCCGCTACACGGATGTAGCACTCACCAACAATGCTGCACTCGGCACTACTGCTGAACGCAATGCACCACTGACCAAACTACAGGCGTTTCATCTCCCGGAAGGCCAAAGCAGTAACATGTTTGAAGGACCCACTCCGCTGGTGAAGGAGAGAGACGCCTGTGGGGTTGGTTTCATAGCTAACACGAGCGAGGGTGGTACGTTATATATGTTTTCTGGTTTTATGTGTTGCATGTCAATTATTCCTGTGTTTGGGTGCTACCTACTATTGGGTGTCAACAATTTTGCCTGATTCAGTTAGCGAGTAAAGGCATTTGGCATCTGTGGTGCCTGGAGGGGATTACGATAAGACTTTTTTGGATCAAAAAGCTTTATATTGCGTATGAATTGATGAAGTGTTGATTGGCTTCTGTATTATGTGTTGTGCAAATTTCAACCCCACATAACTCCTATCTGATCTGGCTCAAATGTGGGGGACAGCTTGACATGAGACCTAGTGCTTACTATGAACTCTGGAGAAGGACTGTGCATTTTTTCGTCGTGGTTTATCATTAGCTTAGGTTTCAGTGTGAATTTCTGATGACTGCTCATCATTACTTGACATGGCGAATTGATAGCCTTCAATGGCTTCTGGGAACGCCGAGTCATCCACGGGTTCAGCTCCTTGAGAAACTTTGCATCGTTGAATGTTGGCAATCAAAAACTTCATCTTATTCGCATAAACACTCAATCTTTCTCTTTTCGGCATATGGCACAGGTGAATACGGTACCCACAAAGTCCTCCGCCAAGGCCTCACCGCACTAGATTGCATGGAACACCGTGGTGCTTGTGGCGGTGACAACATCTCTGGTGACGGTGCTGGCATTATGACTCAAATCCCCTGGAAACTGTTTAAAGAATACACCTCTGAATCCTGTCCTCAACCAGGTGTGGGGATGTTATTCCTTCCTCGTGATGAAGGTCGACGAAATGCTGTGAAGGACGTGATTGAAAAAGTGTGTGAGGCAAATGAATTGACATTTTTAGGATGGAGAGAAGTGCCCGTCGATCCATCAACACTGGGACCAAATGCTAGAGCAGTATGTCCAAGTATGTGGCAAATGTTTGTCAAGGCTCCTAAGCGATTGGATGACGATGAAGAGACACGTGATGGTTTTGAAAGGACATTATACCTGGTTCGCAGGAGGATTGCTGTAGAGTTGAAGAATGCAGGATTGACGTGGGACGATGATGATAGCGAGGTTTACTTTGCATCCTTCTCCAGTCAAACCATTGTGTATAAGGGTATGGTGCAGGGCTGTGTGCTACCTCAATTCTATAAGGATTTACAGAATGAGGATTACACTACCAAGTTTGTTATATACCATCGAAGGTTCTCTACCAATACCAATCCCAGATGGCCATTGGCACAGCCTATGCGTGTGGTGGGACATAATGGAGAAATTAATACACTGGTGGGGAATGTGAATTGGGTCAAGGCACGTGAAAAGTCCAAGATCTTGGATGCAGGAAAGTTAGATGATCTCGTTGACGCTGAAAATACGGATAACATTCTCATGCTTTGCAATACCCAAGATGTACCATCTGTCCTTGAACCACTTGTAGACCTTGACAGATCTGATTCAGCCAACCTGGATGCTGTGTTCGAACTCATGACAAAGTCTCGTCATCGAGCTCCATGTGCTCTCATGTCATTAGTACCCACTGCCTATGAAAATGAACCGGCATTGCAGGACAACCCCGAGATTGTTGATTTTTACAAATTTCATGGTGGACTGTTGGAGGCATGGGATGGACCAGCACTACTTGTGTTTTCGGATGGAAAGTCCATCGGCGCCTCCCTAGATAGGAATGGATTGCGTCCCGCTAGGTATTCTATTACCAAGGATGGCACTGTTTACATGATGAGCGAGACGGGTGTCATTCCTGGATTGGACGAAAGTGATATTGTTCAGAAAGGACGTCTTGGACCTGGTATGATGATTAATGTTGATCTCAAGTCGGGCGAGTTCAAAGACAACATCAAGATTAAGTCAGAAATCGCGTCTCGTCACCCCTACGGAGAGTGGATTGCAAAGGGACGTAAGGACGTCGAAAAGATGAGCTTTTCAGACGAGAGGATGTACGATGACGCCACCACTACATTCGCCCAAGGATCCTTTGGTTGGGGATTGGAAGATATTGGGATGCAAATTCAAGATATGGCGGGCTCCGGGAAAGAAACTACGTACTCTATGGGTGATGATGCCCCCATCGCTGTGCTTTCTGAACGCCCGCATACACCATACAATTATTTTAAGCAGCGTTTTGCTCAGGTGACGAACCCTCCCATTGATCCATTGCGTGAGGGTGTTGTTATGTCCGTGGCAATGACTTTGGGAAAGAAGGAGAGTATTTACAAAGTTTCCGAGAAGGGTGCCAGGCTTATTCATTTAGAGTCTCCGGTGTTGAACTCAAATGAAATGGAACGCATTGCCTCATATGCTAAGGAAGAAAACGGTGGCTTTCAGCAGGCAACTCTTTCTACCAGATACAACTTGTCTGCTGGACCTGATGGAATGAAGGCAGCCATCGATGCTCTTTGTGATAAGGCAGCTGAGGCCGTGCGAAATGGTGTCGAGGTAGTCATTCTTAGTGACATGGCTGCCGGTCAACCTGACCTGGACGAGACAACCTACATCCCTCCACTCGTTGCTGTTGGTGCCGTTCACCACCGACTCATCGAAGATGGTCTTCGTATGGATGCTGGTATTGTTGTCGAGACTGGCAGTGCCTGGTCTACCCATCACTTTGCCTGTCTTGTTGGATATGGTGCAAATGCTGTTCATCCTTACCTAGCTCTCGAGACTGTGAAGCAGTGGCATGGATCTGCTAGGACCCAAAGCATGATGGAGGCCGGAAAGCTAACAAAATCCACATTGGACGAAGCTCAACAAAATTACCGTGAGGCAGTGGAGAACGGCCTTCTCAAAATTTTATCCAAGATGGGTATTTCATTGCTCACTTCGTACCATGGTGCACAAATCTTTGAGGCAATGGGTCTCGGTGAAGAAGTTGTCAACACCAGTTTCAAGGGAACTACCAGCCGTATTGGAGGAGTTGGCCTTGCGGATATTGCGAGCGAGACTGCGACCATGCGACCCGACTCTGCATCCGAAAAAGCCAAACTGACTAACTATGGATACTACAAACCTGTCCCCAAAATGGGAGAATATCACGCGAACTCGTCAGACCTAGCGAAACTGCTTCACGATGCTATTGGTCTTGACAAGTCCGTCAGTGCCGCGACCACACGTGATGAAATGGAGAACGATGGCGTCAAACCTTCGAGTGTGGCCAACTACGAGATCTTTAAGGAGAGTTTGAGAACTGCTCCTTTAGCCAATATACGTGATCTTCTAGACTTTGAATCCGACCGCAAAAGCATCCCTATTGAAGAAGTAGAACCAGCTGCCGAAATCATGAAGCGCTTTTGCACTGGTGCTATGTCGCTTGGCGCTTTGAGTCGCGAAGCTCACGAAACATTAGCTATTGCCGTGAATCGTGTTGGAGGGAAGTCAAACTCTGGTGAAGGCGGAGAAGATGTTGTACGTGGCTATGATCTAAAGGATGTTGACGAGAAAGGCCGTAGTCCTACTTTCCCCCACCTTGCTGGACTTAAGAATGGCGACTCTGCCAATTCTTACATCCATCAAGTTGCAAGCGGCCGATTTGGTGTCACTCCTGAGTTTTTAACTACAGCCAAACAATTGGAGATCAAGATGGCTCAAGGAGCGAAACCTGGTGAGGGCGGACAACTACCTGGTCCCAAAGTTTCTGATTACATTGCCACTCTTCGTGCAAGTAAGCCTGGTGTCACTCTTATCTCACCTCCTCCCCATCATGACATATACTCCATCGAGGATCTAGCCCAACTAATCCACGATTTGCATGCTGTGAACGAAAAGGCTGGGGTGTCGGTCAAACTTGTATCATCTATTGGCATTGGAACTGTTGCTTGTGGTGTTGCAAAAGCACAAGCTGATGTTATCCAGATTTCAGGAGGTGATGGTGGTACCGGAGCTTCTCCTCTATCTTCCATCAAACACGCTGGTATGCCTTGGGAGCTCGGTTTGTCTGAAGCACACTCGGCTCTAATGAACAATGGACTTCGTGATCGCGTCACTCTTCGTGTTGACGGTGGAATTCGGACAGGAAGAGATATTGCAATCGCTGCCATGATGGGAGCAGAAGAGTTTGGATTTGGAACCATTGCAATGATTGCTGAAGGTTGTGTCATGGCTCGTGTGTGTCACCTAAACACCTGTCCGGTTGGAGTGACAAGTCAGAAGGAAGAACTACGAAAGAAATTCCCTGGGACTCCGGAGCATGTTGTCAACTTCTTTATGTTTGTTGCTGAAGAAATCAGAGAGCTCATGGCCCATCTTGGTTACTCTAAATTTGAGGATTTGATCGGACGTGCTGATCTTTTGAAGGAGGACGAGGCTCAGATTGCTCGTATTGCCAAAACCAAGGGTGTATCGCTAAATAGATTCTTCTCTGGCATCCCAAACAGCAAAGATACGCGTGAATTTCTTAGAGCTTCAAAGGAAGATGGAGGTGGACTCAAGGACTCTGTTGTTCACATTAATAAGGGAAGTTCTGATCTTGACCGTGAAATTTGCAACCACCCTGATGTCAAAGAGGCCATTGAAAAGAATAGCGGTTTTACTGCCGTGGATTTCAAGATCAAAAATACAGACCGTAGTACTTGCGCTATGCTTGCAGGAGATATTGCACGCAAGTATGGCAACAAAGGCCTTGAAAGTGAGCTGAATCTGAATATCTTTGGCAGTGCTGGTCAATCTTTCGGTGCATTTGCCCTTCCTGGCATGAAGATCAGACTCGAAGGAGAAGCTAACGACTACGTCGGAAAAGGAATGCACGGAGGAGGGATTGTTGTTTTACCAGATGCTGATGCTGGTTTTGTTGCAGCTGACTCTAGCATTGTTGGAAACGCCTGTCTCTACGGAGCCACCGGTGGTGATTTCCATGCCAACGGCAGAGCAGGTGAGCGTTTCTGTGTCCGTAACAGTGGGGCATATGCAGTCTGTGAGGGTACTGGAGACCACTGCTGCGAGTACATGACAGGCGGCGTTGTTGTTGTACTTGGCACTGTTGGTAGAAATGTAGGTGCTGGTATGACAGGTGGTATTGGATACTTCTACGACGAGGATGGCAGATTCGAAGAGCGCGTCAATGGTGAAATTGTCAAATATCAACGTGTTAAGACTGCGGAAGGAGAGCTTCAATTGCGAAACATTGTTGAGCGTCACTTTGAGAAGACTGGCAGCGAGAAAGCATCGGATATCTTGGATAAATGGGATGAGGAAGTTGGTAAATTCTGGCAGGTTTATCCTCCTTCAGAGGCAAACAGTGCTGTTGTATCAGACTCGATCATTGGTGACACTATTAAAATATCTGCAACATCACCAAGCCAAGAACTTTGCTATCTTCCAGTCGGTGCATCATTAACTCCTGATCAGACCACTAGATGCGCCGATTAGATTCTTGACTTGTCGGTAAAAAGAATTAACATAACTATTTAGATTAGATCGTCAGAAGGAATACAGCACTAATTTTGTCGCTCAACGATCTTGGTATCTCATTTTTGCAACATTTCTAGTTACTATCAACACGAGACTGATACATCACCGCAGCTCTCTTTCTTGTTATACCATTTAGATACTCTGTCTTCTGTTTCTTATGTTGTCAAGATCATTGACATCATCAATTTTTGAATATCAACATTCATCTATCAATCTCTGCATCTCCTCATTGATTCTACCAAAATCACGTGTAATATTGGATGGTTCCGAGTACTGCAACTCGTGCATGACACTGAAGGCCTCATCTAGAGAGGTGCTTTATTTCACCAACAGCGGATTATGCAAACGCGACAATACTACAGTTCTGGGCCTACGCTCGATACTACATCAATGTAACCTCTCACAATCCTAATGAACTCGTCGTCGTGTGAAAATTTTTCAATCAATCTTTTTAACACACCAATCATATTGTCCAATTGATGTTGTTTGTAGGGTCTGTCTCGCGGACCTTCTCTCAAAGAATGCGGGTTAGCTTTTCTTTCCATATTGAAATCTTGTGGCGATTGTATGCCGTCAAATTTGACCACCTTACGCCAAACGCAATCAATCCTATCAGGTGACGCTTGTAAATGATCGTTATCTCTCTTCAAAAACTCTATAATACGCCGTGCCTCTACATGCCCGTGTTCTCCACTCAACTCCTCATAACTGACCAATAACAAATTACCTCTATCCTCTCGAAACCTCTCGATCCAATATACAATAAATTGTTCATATCGTTCCAATTGGTATTGCAGTCCATGATTGGCATTATCTCTATATTCAATCCATTCCTGATTCGATCCACGCGTCGAATGATTCGGTAAATGATGACTTCTTTCATACAGCAAATTGTAATAACTTGGTATGGCATTGATGGGGTTCCGCAGCAGTACAATGGCTTTATGAAACACGGCGTCTATAGCATGGAAGTTACCCCGTGCAATTTTGACGGGATAATGTGTCTTGACCGTGACAACGTGTTCGTACCCGAAGTTGTGGGAGTTGTAGTCGTCACCAGTGTGTAACCCGGTTAATGCCTGGATGAGATTGAAGGTCATTCTTGCTCCGCTTCCGGGGAAGGAGGCTTGCCATGTGGGTGTTTGCGGATGGGGCGAAAGTTGGGGGCGGGAGATGGGACAACTTCCTTCGTCAATTGGCTGAGGTGCGATGAATGATGGGGTGGCGATGAAGAGGAGGAGATGGAGAAGCAGCAGAAGAGTTTTCATCGCGGAGCAACTTTAGCTGTCTAGCACATCACAGCTAGCTATGCTCTTGGATGATGTGAGATGTGATTGATGAAAAAGATGAAAGTGAATGAATATGTAGATAACAGATAACAGGCTATCAGGCGAGTAGATATCATATTTAGGGGGCAATAGTTGTTTTTCAGTCACTATCCAGAATTTTCTTTGATTCCTACCACCCTAACTTTCCTGTCTTCGCTTTTCGCTTCGTCTTATTCTTCATCTTTCATCTCTCCAATCTACCCGGTGAGCAACCATGCCATATTACCTACGTTGATGCTCGTTGATGTTTGAGAATACAAGATATAAGACAATAATTGTGTGTGAAGTTTCAGCTTTGATGATATTTGTTAATAAATACTGTTTGGTCTGACGACATGTGTTGAAAATGAAATCTCAGATCTCATTAACCGACGACATTACACATCATTTTGCATCATTACATAATGTTATGCAAAAAATGGTAGTCTCAGTCTCACCACTATTATATTTACACCAAAAGCTTCTACAACTCTAACAGCAGCAGCAGAATAACAACCATGTCATCCAGAATAGCCCCTCCCCAATCGATGGAACAAACAACCCTCCACACCATGATCCACGAACGTGATGCCCAAATCTCCTCTCTCCTCCATCAACTCCACTCGATCTCAGATAACATCTCATCCCTCCAAAAAGAGCTCCACTTCAAATCCTCCGCGCGGAAACAACAACGCGAAGATCACACCGCAGCCATTAAGAAGCTGAAGGAAGAGCACGCAGAACAGCGTTCTCATTTGGCAATGTACGAGGGTAAAATCAAGGGTGGGGGAGGATTGCGTGTTCACGAATATGCATCGTTAATGAAAGCTGCGAATAAGGATGTGGAATCCTCGTATGTCATACGATTGCAAGCACAGTTATGTAGGGCAATGCATTCTCTTGGTGTGATGGAAAGTCAATTGGCGTTAGTCAAGGAGAATTGTTCAAGTCTAATTAAAAGCATGAAAGAGGACTTAAGCCATATGGTTGATGACAGGACACGAAGGGAGATTGAATTGATGAATACTTTGGCCATGGTTGATGCTGAGAAACGGGGGTGGCAGATTGAGATGGAGAAGAAGTTACGTGAGCAGGAGGAACTGTTGGATAGTGTCCGCGATGAGTACGAAGAACTCGGTTTAGAATATGATGAAGAGGAGGTCAAGCGGGCATTGGAGATACAGTACTTACAAGAGCAGGTGGAGAAGGTCAAGGGCGAGAGAGAAGGTGCTGAAAAGGAACTTCTGGCAGCGCTACTGGAGAGGGAAGAGCAGATAGGGAAGTTAAAGGACGAGATTGCTGATTCAGACAATATGTTGAAAAAGTTGAAAGGTGAGACTGGTGAGGGAGCTGATTCCAAGGTGGACGTAGCGAATGAAGAAAAAGATCATGCGAGTGGTGAAAATAAAGAACACAGTGACGAAGTACCTTCAGAAAACGCTCCACCTGCAGAGAAATCAAACCAAAGTGACGAAGTTCAAAAAGACATAGAGAAAATAGAGGAAAATGTCGCTGAATTATCATCTTCGATGGAAGCCACACACCTTGACGAGATAAAAAAGTCAAACGTGGATGAAATAACAAAAAAGAATGATGCAGGCGAGGAAGACGAAAAAGACGGTCCATCTGGAGATTCTGTTGCTAAAGCCCAGCAGAATGATGCTGGCGATGAAACAGCAGACTCAACAACTGCTGATGTAAATCAGACAGTATCAGAAGTTAACGACGAAAAAGATGAAACACCCACAGAGCCTGCATCAAACGAGGTGTTTGAAGAATCAAATGCAAAAGCTCTAGTAGAGGCGGATGTCAAAGAAAACAATGATCAACAAACTACAGTAGCAACTGACGAAAACCCATCTGAGGAGGCCGAAAATCTCACAAAGTGATGAGCGGATCTTTAATGATTAACATTAAAATATTGTTTGAGAGGGATATACCTATTGCAAGTGAGTTCGAATGCATACTAATTCCTCTCCAATCAAAGTTGTAAACGCATTTCCTGCTACCACCTCAAAAGACATTGCTTCCGGTACCTTCTCCACTGTTACAAACCCAAATTGTTTATACCATTCAACATTCTTTGACAATGTCAATGCATACACATCTCTACCCGGTTTGTTTCCACTACATTGATGCTGCAGTACTTGTCTAACAAGTTCAGATCCTACACCTTGTCTTCTATGCTTTGGAACTACATACACAGATGATAGTTCCCATAGTTTTGGTGTTTCATTAAGCTCCGTCTGCAGTAATTCTTTTCTCCTATCTGCTCTATCACCAGCTGCTCGTGATGCAGCTTTATATTCATCCGTCCAGGGAAGAGAAGCTAGTCCAGTTGGTATTGGAGTGGGGTCATCTTCAAACTCTTCCCACATCATGTCATCAACTTCTTGCTCAATAGATATTCTAGATTGAGCAGCTTTAGATTGTGATTTGTCTTCAAATCGATTATCATTCGAAGAACTATCTCCTAAATACCCAATAGAACGAATTTGAGCCCAGCCAATCAAGTCCTGTGAGTTCTGGGTATCGCAAGCAATCAGTAAATTGTTACTATGCGAGATGCCCAGAGGATTCATTAGTTCTCTTGCCATGGTGAATATTATGGGGAGTTCGTCTGATGGTTTACCTTGACGAATTCGTATATTGTTTGGTAGACTCAAGGCTATGCCATCGCTGATGAGACATATGAGTAGATTACAAAAGAATAGGTGGAAGAGCATGGTGGCTAAGCTAAGAACACTGAACCTCACTGAACGATGATGAAGAAAAATGGCTTTGAGCTTTGATATCTATTCACCATCTTCTGGTGATGGGGGGTAGAAACGCGAGGCGCGCTCTATGTATATAAAATCAATGGCAACTGGCAACGTGCGTGTGTCAATGATTCTCGCGCATCAAACCATAGGGCGGAAACAATAGGACGCACCTTACCAGACGATGGTGGGTAGGTGGACAAAGGACAATGCAAACCCAGCAAGTAGCCAAGCAGCAAGCAGGCGCAGGACCATGAACTACCATGAACCAGGAGCCAGGAGCCAAGATCCAAATGAGAAATGAGATTGAAGAAGATTGAAGACGCTGTGCTTGAATACTACACATGCTCATTTGCAAATCACAAGGCCCATCATTCAACCTGACACTAGCCATTTCTGTTGCTATCATCAGTACTGCAAATCAGTCCAGAGTCACTGCTGGACTCAAGTACCATCACGGTCCAACAATCAAGGGAAGAAATTTTGGATCTACTCAAACAGTAGCGAAAATGAGTGAGTTATCAGCAACAGGCGCCGATAGCGACAATGAATCATCTCGTGATCCTCCCCGTGGTAGACCTGGAATCGTTGTATTTAGTGGCGGGACAGCGTTTAATTCTGCAGCGGCGGATATGGCCAGTAGAATTACAAATGAATTAGATGTCGTAGAAACTGGCACCGCAGGTGCTGGTAATGAAGTAGACGACAATGAAAGTATATCCAGAGACAACAGTATGGCGGATCTAGTCACTTCTGCCTCCTTATCAACTTATGAACAAAAAATACCAGTGGGTATAATAGCTGGTGGTACGAAGGTTTGGCACGTGCTTCCGGTCACAGATGACGGAGTAAGTTGATGATGTATGTTTTGGTTGTATGAAATGAAAGTACATACCTCATTCATGTCATTTCCTCGTACAGGGTTCAACTGCTGAAATTGTGAGAGTATTAGGTGGACCAGCAGTTGGAGACATTAGATCTCGACTATTGAGGCTGGCTCCGGGAACTACTAATGAGGCAAGGGCTGTCAGGAGGTTATTAGGTCATCGTTTGGTTAGTATGGAGAGCTGGAGAGAGAAGCATCCAGGCAAGGAGGCAACAACAAAAAGCATTAGTAAAATGGCTAGAGAAGAATGGCTCGATATTTTAGAAGGAGGGCATGACGGAAAGGAACACAAATTGTGGAAAGAGGTTTCTAGCCCCTATCGATCAATAATTCGGTGCTTTTTAGTTCATTTCCATAGTCAAGTGCTACAAACTCAATCTTCTCCACCCTTTGATTTCACTGGTGGTTCAGTTGGTAACTTCTTCTTTGCTGGAGCAAGAACATTTTTTGGATCACTACCTGCTACCATCTTTTTGTTTTCAAAAGTTGCTGAGATACCTACTGGATCGAGAGTCTTGCCGGCGGTACTGACCGAGGAAAGACTTGTACTTGGAGCTGAACTAAAGAACAAAGTGCGTATACGAGGTCAATACAATATCTCTCACCCAAAACCGAAAGTCAACACAAGTTTAGTCAACGAAAGCTTGGGACATCGACCAGTGGTCAAGTCTGGATCGTTTGATTCAAAAGAAGATATTTTATCGTTGCATCCTTCACCTATATCACGCATTGCTTATCTATTACGAGACCCAACTTGGCAGCGTAAAAATCAATTGCACTCCAAACTAACAGTGAACAGCAATATACCAGATTGGAATGATCGCCACGAAATCTACCCAGAACCAAATCCATTAGTTCTTGACGCACTGTCAAATGCAAATTGTATAGTGTATGGGTGCGGTTCTTTGTTCACATCAGTAATACCTAGCTTAGTACTACCTGGGGTAGGACAAGCCATAGCTGAACGTGATGGTATTGTGCCGAGAATTATGTTATTGAATGGATGGCATGATAGGGAAACTAGTTGGGCGGAACTGGAACATAGTGTATTAGTCGTGAAGAAGATGGATGCTACCGCATGCGTAAAGGCAATAGTGGATGCTTTAGATCAGGGCAGAAAATTGTCTGATGAAAACGACGAAATTGCTCCGAAATCTTTGCCATTAGTTACTGATTACATAAGTCATATTCTATTCCCCATAGGAACAGAGATAGAATTGAATGAGCAATCATTACGTGAATTTTGCCAAAAGAGAGCAAGTCTAGTTGAAAGCCATACACAGCAGTCATCACAAATAGATACATCAAGAGAAATTGAACCAATCAAGCTTATTGGGGTACAATCAATGCCCGCCAACACATGTCCTGAAGGCAGCCGCAGTGGAGGACACACAAATCACAGAATATTCCACACTTCATCATTAGTTGATATGATTTTAGACCTCGCCAATGGAGGTAATAGGCAATTAAGTTCCTTATAACATCAGTTACATGCATATGTATTCATTGTTTTTTGCAACGCTCTTTTCTCCTTTCATCTTACCAGTTCAATTGCTTCCTTCTACCAACCAAAATACTTCTTTAATCGACTCTCTACATTGAATATTACTGCATATGAGTCAACAAATTCAATTCATTTGTAGAACAACTTGTTCTATTCTCTATCCTCTATCTTTCATAAAATCTTCTTAGTCTACGGTAGCAATTGTACTCAGCCGAATTGAGATTTGTTACTTCCTATTCCACATTAATTAATTAACAAACAATAAGACCCTGGACTACTCCAACTCTTACTGATATGATCAACAATTTGGATTAAGAAAATATGTATTTGTCTTCTAATCACATACCATACATAGATTAAAGCTCGTTTCAAAGATAGAGTATTATCCTTTTAGCTGTAACATTATTTCTTTAACAGAGAATTTTTCTCGGGAGATACCTTGGCAATATTCGGTTCTTTACAATGTTCATTCCTCTTGTGCATTCCCCATTTCGGTTGGATTCTAGGCCTCGGTTTCTCTGGTGTGACTATAGTCGCTATTGCACCACTATCATCAGGCAAAGAAGCTGAGATCACCTCCTGGGCACCATCGTTGGCACCATCTTCCAGCATTATTGTCATATCCTTATTTATTATGCTGCTACTTACAGGATCCAGATGATGTAAAATCATCCCTCCCGATGCTCTTCTCACACTGTGGGGTTTTATTCTTGTTCCCTCTCTACTTAGACCATCCCTTATTGGACAATCCATAATCACTGGCGGCGAGCAGGGAGTAGAAGCTCTATCCAGTAATAGTCCATACTCACTCCTTGGGGGTGGTGTACGTGTTGGTGTTCGGGCTCCTCCACGGATACCTCCATCCTTACAAGGACTCTGAGGAGGTTTTTGATACGATGTAAGTGTCTGTATTGGAGGTTTTGAACTTTCATCTGACTTGTAGATGCGAGGCTTGATGATTCCTTTTCCTGCTCTGCTGCTACCCCGTTTATCTCCCTTTTTAATGGCTACAAACTTGAGGGGTTTCTTAGTCTCTGATCCCGAAGAGGAAGTGTTTGATATCGACGCACTCGAGACAGTATGGGGAGATTGAGTCCGATGAGTCAGTTGGCTTGGAGGGAATCGTTCCATTAATTGTTCCATAATGTCTCTGTTTTCCGACTTATGATGACTTAATGTCAAACTACCAATGTTCAATCTATCCGCTTCCTCACTAGTGATGTTTTCAGGAGTAGCTGCAAAGAATCGTTCGCCTGGCATAGCCCCTTCACGGATTTTAGGACTGTGAACATAATGATAATTAGAACTGCTAGTGGATGATGAGTGAACAGTTGCATTCCCATCCATGTCCACAACCACTTCTTCGATGTTCTGAGGTTTAGAAGAAAGACGATTAGTCTCACGAACTTCATAATCTGCCTGGGAGTTATCCGATGTAGCCGTGGTACGAGAGTGAGGACTTGATGACTTGTGACTAACGTCTGGTGAGGATGGTTTGGGTTTTCTTTGTGGTGATTTATGTGTTGGTGTTAGCTGGAGCGGGAAAGATCCGGAGGAACAAATTGCATCATCATGATTCGCCCCCTTTTCGTTGTCATCCATAAGAGGATGGTACCCTGTACTTGTTTTAGAACTATCTTTCGTGCCTTGATGAAGTGGTCCACATTCTCCATCTACCGGTCTCATTTCATCAAGGACATGCAAGACCCCAGACAGTGACATTCCCTTATTATCCCCCGAAGGTGTTGCCACAACTTCCACAGAAGATAATTCGACGCTGTTTGGTCTTGAATGGTCATCATCATCCAACAAGTGATACTGACCTACAATTGGTTCCATAATGTCCTCATCCAAGTCCGAATCAGAATACATGTCATTATTTTTGCTGTTTGATCTGTCAAATTGTTGGAAGCACTCCTCTACCGTCATATTAGGTTTCGATGGTAGCTGTCCCTCCTCTTTTGAAGGCCCACCAACAACGGAACGGGACACATTATCATCTTCTAGCTGTTGTACGTTCATCATTTCTTCTAACTCCTCCTCTTCTTCCTCTGCCAACAAACTAACTGGATTTTCACGCCCCGACATTCGCCTAGTACGGCCTTTCAGCGCTCCTTTTATACCACTTAGTAACTTTGATCCCAGTCGAGGTGGACTAATCTTCTTACCCCCCGATCCAATTTGATTATGACCACTGTCTTGACTTGACAGGGTCTCATTCCCACCCGCCGTATTGGAATCTAATATACTGCTCCCCACAGGTGATAAGGTCCCCTCAAAACTAACTGTAGAGGAAGTTTCTAAACTTTTGGAGTTGACCGGATGGAATGCTGAAACTCCTGGATCGGAATGATGATGTTGAAAATCACGATAATCCGAATTTCGTTTACCACGTGTGCCAATTAAGGTAGAGCGAAAGTGACCAAACGCCGAATTGGCACGGTGTCGTAACGGGCGGTACGGTTCAGGAGTGGAAAGTGTGCGTTGTAATGGTAATGGGGACGGATCATGTACTTCCAATGACTCGTTCTCGTCATGTGGTACACTTGCATCTTTTTGTGGACTCGCTAGACTGGGAGCGAATTGGATGCACCCCCCGATGTACACGTGATCATGTAAAGACTGAGTATGTGACATGGGGACGGGGATGAGTAGCTGAGGTGACGACTCTATGTTAGCATTATTTTCAGAGACTTCCGAATTCCAATCGGATGCTTCGTTTTCGTTTTGCTTCATACTTTTGGATGGGGACTGGGACCCTGACATTTGTCACTTTATCCAATGAGAAGTACACCTCAATCCAGATTGAACAGAGCTTTGATTTCACTGCCCAATAACATTCTTCCAATCTACTGGGCTTGACGAAGGTTGCACAGTACAGGTGAAGCCGAGCTTGCTCATTGGATTTGCAAAAGGCGGGCAAGAACGCAAAGACAGATGATAGAGAGCAACAGCAACAGGAACAGGCAACAGCAACTAAAATGTACCAAAGGTTAGGTACGTAGCATACGCCCGAAAAAATATGTCCGGGGGCGTATTTCCCGCGGACATTTCTGTCCTCATTTCTGCGAAGAGTCCAATAAGACCTGCTCTGGAGAAAACAGAATTCTGTGTAGGAATCAATACATATGAAATTAAACTAGCTGTTCAAAATTTTGACCAGAGTATCTATACCGATTCCTGCGTGAGATGTTCGCACCGCTCTAAAATAGCGTGCTACCCGGAAAGAAGAGAAAAAAGAAACGAAAGTCATTGGAGGAGCGAGAGGCAGGGATACACATATTTATGGGCAGGGAGCGTAGGAGGGCGTACGTAGTGAGGTAGTAGGTAGGTAGGTAGTAGTAGCTCAATCTCTTGGTAGTAGAGACTGGTAAGAAGATGGGTTACCCAAGAAAAGTATTACCCTCTATCTTCATTACCATCACATGCTGTAATCCAAAGCCCCAAGCTATTGGTCAAAAGAAAAGGTTATCATAACCTTACACTACACGTATTTTTGCCTCGAAACCATGGCGATTGGCCACTCATCGGCACGATCTTGACCGTGTGAACTCCGATGGGGAGTCCTTTAACTCAACAACATCATCGGCCCACAAGCAATACATCCTTTGAGAGATTTCGGCGGTGGCCAGAACATTCAACAAGTTATTACAGCCTTGGTGATGCATTATTCATTGTGCCATTGTGCTTGCTTTTGAGGTTATTTCTAGGTGACTTACCATACAAAATTGCCCAACAAGACAGACTCATCGGCTGCTGCGTCCACGAGAAGAATCCAACGGTTCAATATTCACACAGCTTGATTAAGAGACCCTGCTTTGAGGAACATTATGTGATGGTGTCTGATCTCCAAATTTGTTGAGATGTTGGCCGTGTGAGTTCGGTTACTTCATTGCGGCAGTCGATTTGTGTGTTGTGTGTGTGAGCGCCACTCGTCGATCACGTAGTTTACTTGGCGATTGGCCTTAACAGCTTTCCAGCTATGGGCACCTGTGAGTGCCCACTTGCCTCTGTAATTTTTTCGTAGTAGAGCTAACTTTACTTTAAGAGCTA
>JALLPH010000634.1:0-16528 GCA_036939855.1 Cyclotella choctawhatcheeana
AATGGTTAAAGTTAGGCCTAAGATTAAACCCAAAGTTCAAGTGCCAAGAAACTTGATATCACTAATGGAGGGATGGGCAGTGGTGGGCGGTTTGTGCTCTCAAAAATGTGGGCAATAATCCAAAAAAGTGGGCGAGTAGACCGTGTAAGATGGCGCCCCCAAAATTAAACTTCCGTCAAATCTAACGGCATTTTTCGATCTTCCGACGCATCTTCCCAACCTTTTTTGTCTTTTCAACAGAGCAGATGTCCAAGAAACTGCACGGGAAACTAATCCACGTGGAATCGAATAGAGGGCCAATTTACCAATCTTACTGGGTAATATATAGTACAAAAAATTCTAGATCGAAGATAGCCCCCTAAATAAATTCGATCGTTTGTGGTTGTCGGATCTATAGCTATGTAAATAAATATCTTTTCAATGGCTTATTCTTATAACTAAATACCTCTTAGTATTCTATGTGTTACATTTTGAAAATTTCTCAATAGAGTATTTTTCATTAACGCTATTAACGGTACTCCAAACAAATAATTGACAAAAAAAACATTGCTCTGCGATCTATCCAAGAGGAGGCAGTTGACATCTACACACAAATCCAAACTCAACCACCACAATTGAACCATGCTAGCCACCAAAGCAGCCGCCCGTTCCCTCCTCCGCCACCGTGCCGCCTCCATCTATGGGGCCACTACAACACGTAGCTTTGCCTCCATCGAGCCTTACACCGATTACGGCAAAGCCGTTTTTACCGGAAGAGTCGCCGATGAATACTTAAAGAAACACGGCAGCAGCGGAGACATTTTGAATGATCCATCTTGGGTGAAGAGTCATTCCGATACTGTTGCAAAGGCTGTTTTGGATTGGTGAGCACATATGGTTGGTTAGTGGGGAGTTTGTGTATTGCTTGACCGGACTTGTGAACTGTATCTTTGTTGAGTGTTGAGTTGTGCTCATGGTTGATGTGTATCTTGATGTTTGTCGAGAGGCACATCATCGTCTGACTTCTTGTCAAGCTATACCTTCAAGATATTCATTGGTGTATTGGCTTTACTGCCGGTGTCAGAGAATATGAATTCTCCTTTTACAGAAAAAGAATAGTCCTGATTGGTGTTATATCCGCACAGAGAGGGTTGGTTCTCATAGTCTCACTTTCATTGTAGAAGGCTCGGAGTTTTCTACATCACCTTAAGCCGTATCTTGTGTTACTTTTCAAGTGTCTTGAAAGTGGAGAAAAAGACTTTGCCCTCAGTTCGTGACATGTGCATGAGACCTCTGCCCCCTGTCTTTTGACCGTAACAAGAATTATTCTTGACTCAAATCTAACACCATACTTCATATATTCTCTTCCAATAGGGCTGTAGACCGTGGTGCCAACACCTACTGTCATTGGTTCCAACCTATGGCTTCCTCTGGAGTACGTCACGGACAAACTGGTCAAGTCCAAAACATGATGATGAAGTTCAACCGCACCACCAACGACCCCGAGTTTGACTTTGACGGGAAAAACCTGACCAAGGGTGAAACGGATGGCTCCTCCTTTCCTAACGGTGGACTACGTGCCACTCACACCGCCGGAGGATACTTGGCTCTCGATACCTCTTCCCCCATCTTTTTGCGTGGAGACACTGTTTTCATTCCCTCCGCATTCGTTTCCTATTACGGTGCTGCCTTGGATGAGAAAACCCCCCTCCTCCGATCCAATGCCTGCCTATCCAAGCACGGCAAACGTCTCTTAAAACACCTTGGACTTGACATTGGTGATCGTGAAGTTGTTTCGAACATTGGTCTCGAACAAGAATTCTTTTTGATTCCGCGTGAACAGTACTACCGTCGTCCCGATTTGCAGTTGGCGGGGAGAACCATCATTGGTAGGGATGCACCGAGGGGACAGGAGATGTGTGATCATTACATGGCCCCTCCTAGTTTGGCAAATCCGGCCTTGGCTTGTATGCAGGAGATTCAGGACGAGTGTTGGAGGTTGGGCATTCCTTTGAAGACTAGGCACAGGGAGGTTGCTCCCAACCAGTGAGTTTTAAGATGTGTTGAGTTGGTTGTTTCGTGGATGCTTGCTCACTAGAACACACCGACGTCGCCCTTTTCTAGGTACGAGTTTGCCCCCTTGTATGGCTACAACACCACCCAAGTCGATCAGAACTTGATGGTAATGCAAATCATTGAAGAAGTTGCCACTCGTCACGGCCTAGCCGCTCTCATCCAGGAAAAACCTTTCAATGATGTTAACGGAAGTGGAAAACACAATAACTGGAGTATTGCCACTGAAGATGGAATCATGATGTTGCACCCCAAGGCTATTAACTCCGCCACCGGAAACAACTCTGCCTTTGCTGTCATTATGGCTGCCATTATTGCGGCTGTCAACGAGCATGGAGATTTGATGAGGATGGCCATTGCAAGTCCTGGAAATGACTTCCGTCTCGGTGCATGTGAGGCCCCTCCTGCCATTGTCTCTACCTACCTTGGAGACGATATGACCTTCTACCTTTCTCACTTTAAGGATGGAAAGGGAGAGGGTGAATACGTCCCCAGTGTCAAGACATTGGATCTTGGAACTCATGAAGTCTTACCATTTGAGGTCCCCGCTGAAGATCGTAATCGTACGTCTCCCTTCCCTTATGGTGGAGCTCGCTTTGAATTCCGTGCTGTTGGATCCTCTCAGAATGTGTCCATGGTGAACACTGTTCTCAACACCATTGTTGCTGAGAAGTTCGCCGAATTCGCGGATGCTATTGATGGAGGCGCCGATCCCATGGACATCGCCCGCGAGGCTCTCAATGAGAACTGGAGGGTTATTTTCAACGGAAACAATTATGATGAAGCAATGCAGCAAGAGCTTACTGACCGTGGTATCTGGAGAATTGACTCAGGAGTCGAGGCTATTGCGCAAATCACTGCCGAGAAGAACACCAAACTCTTTGAAAAGATGAAGGTATTGACAAAGGAGGAGTGTGAATCTCGTAAAGTAATCCTGCACGATCACTACACAGGCACCGTGGAGATTGAAGCTAAATGCTTGGTTGACATGATTCAGCAACACATCATCCCCAGTGTCAAGGCTGCTGCTGTTGGACCTCTCAGCGATTTGGAATCTTCTGTCAAGACACTTAAGACGGCTCTCCAGGAGATTCACGATACGGAGGACTCATACAAAAAGGCCCAATTGAGCCGTGTGTTGAGGTTGGAAACCATGATTGACATCCGTGCTGTGTGTGACGCTGCCGAGGAAGTTGTTCCTGCCAATTTGTGGACTTTAGCCACTTACAAGGAGTTGTTGTTCTTGGATCAACACACCTCAGTACCAGCTGTGAGTACTATATATTTATGTGTGAATCAAGTTATTGTAGTGGTGCTTAAGCCAGAATTCTCATACTTTCATTCTTGTTTTATTGTTCGCAGGAGTCGGGGCCATACTACGAAGAGTAAGCTTTATGGTGTCTGTGCTTAAGCACCGAGATTCTAATAGGAGTGATTTAATGTAATGAACAGTTTTGGATTTTGGTTGCCCGTAAAGTAATATGCTTATTTGTTGTGAGTTTGTCTTATAAATAGCTTAATAAGTTCGTTGTCTACTCATATATTACTGTTGCGAAGGAACGCAAAGTCTCCTTAACATAGCCTATTGTGTATCAGAAAGCCTGTCAGAATAATCTTCATGAAGGTATCTGTGATATGTTGGACATCCAAGCTTAAGCCAACTCTTCAGACCCTTGACGCGAATTCATATTCTACTTTCGCTGTGACAGTTTTCATTGACAGTCCAGTTTCATGTTTCAGCATCAGGTTCTCTAATGCATAAACACTGGTCTTCTTGCTCGATCCATCTTACCCATTTCTTGGGTTCTTAAGGGAATGTGCCAGGTGGCAATATCAAGCCATTGGGAAGAAGCATTTGAGGCATCGGGACAGGAGCAGTGGCGTTTTGGTTATGCCCTGTGAGGGGACCTGGTAGATTTGGACTCCTTGGTGCATGAGTTTCATTCCCGAGATCTTTTGCTGTCCTTCCGTATTATCAGGGGTCTTCGTTGCCAGGAGCAGAAGGTAGCCATGGCACTCGGGGCATGGAGAGGCACAAGCGCCTGGTGGTAAATGGATGGACTCATCCCACGTGCTGGCCAAAGATCAAGTTCATTATTCAAGAGAAGTAAGTACCTCATGCAAGCCAACGTTGGGACTTCTTGTGAACCTATTATTTGACCGTTTCCTACTTTGCTGCGACTAACCGGTTATTTAGCTTCTTATAAAACATGTTGGATGCCAACTACCACGATGAATCACTCTCGCCAATATTATTTGCTTCCACACCTACGCACAACAGGTTCAATGGCTCATACACAGTCACTTACCAAAACTGCAGCTTATTCTTTGCTCACAATTTACATCACTCATACAGTCAAATCGTTAAGAATACCTCACTCGAATCAAACATGAAAACTTTCATCCTCCTCCTTCTTGCATCAACATCAAATGCTGGTACCAATAAAACACTCGCTCCTACCCCGGGCCAACTACGTCCTACTCCTTTTCCAACCATTATTGAAACTCCTTCTCCAACTTATTTCATCAGTACCCCAGAGCCTTTCAGCACCCCAGAACCTACTGAAATGATTACACCCAACCCATCTCCCAAACCCACTCCCAAACCATCTGCCGCTATGAGTGTGTCGTACGAATATGTAATTGATTACTTTGGGTCGTCTAACAGTGGAAAGGGTAATGCCGGATCGTCTTCAAGTGGCAAATCAGGCAAAGGAAGCTCAGGCAAGGGTGGTAAGGGATCCAGCGGCAAATCAGGCAAAGGAAGCTCGGGCAAGTCCGGCAAAGGTCGTCCCGTTGACTACTACGAAGTGGATATCAAGTATGCTAGTGATGATCACCATGGTTACTATGGGTCAAGTAGTAAATCCGGAAAGAATTCAGGAAAAGCAAACAAGAGTGGAAAGGGAGGCTCAGGCAAGTCGTCAAAAAGTTCCTCAAGTAAGAGTGGAAAGAGTTCTAAAGCTAGCAGCAGAAAATATGGTTATGGCAAGTCAGGAAAGGGGTCAAAGTCAACGAAAGCATCATCTAAGAGTGGAAAGAGCTCCGGGAAATCAAGCAAGGGAAAGAGTTATTGGAAGTCTTATGACGGTGGTCGTGGGTACTACCACAGAGATTTGGAGGAGAATCATCGTGCTTTGAGATTTGCTAGGTTGTAATTAGTCAGAGAAGAGCTCGTCATGTGTGTGTCCTTGTAGAAGAATTTGATTAGCCTGCTTTTGTTTTCTGTGCCTCTAGGATTTTCAATCTGATGTTGTTGGTTGGTTCTCTACAATATGTATATTTGGTAGCGAAGATTTCCATTGCTTTCACTTGAGTAGTAGAGAGACATGGATTTCATTAAGCATTTAGTGTATGAATAGATAACGATCACTCCTTAACCTCTAGCTGCTACCATGGCATCTTCATCTTCTTCCTCATCGCTGCCTTCATCACTACTTTCACCATCACTAACAACTTCAATGTTCTCTTGCTTCTCCACATAATGAGCTCCACCAGAGGATTTGTTAGCAAGGGCTGACTCGGCCACTGCCAAGCCAGCATATGCTGCATCTCGAAGGGCAACAATTTCTTGTCCTGCAGATTTATTCGTCGAATTTTCTTCCCAGAGAAGATTGGCCTTATCACGGATCGCAGTAAGCTCGGACACTACCATAGAAAGCTTGTCAGTATCACGAACCACTCCAACATTATCCCACATGAGTGATTTTAAATGCATTAAGATGGCATTGGCCTCTTGAGAAGCTTTGTCATCAACTATCCCTGCCGTGACAGATCTTGCATCAAGAGCAAGCTGCAGTTCAATGGCACAGCGAGCTTCGTGCGTCGCATTGATCACTTCCTCTCCAATACTACCTGAGACACCAGAACTTGCTACAATCTCACCCACTGAAGAACCAAACACCAATCCTTCCAACAGACTAGTGCTCGCAAGACGATTGCCACCATGAAGCCCAGTACGCGCCGCTTCTCCTGCTGCATATAAGTTGCGATACCAACCACCATTTCGAGAGCCAACTACGCGCCCATTCAAGTCTGTTGTAACTCCTCCACAGGTATAATGCGCAGCTGGGATGACTGGGATACAATCCTTAGTAAAATCCATTGCATTCTGTCTTGACATTAAGTGGTTGTGAATGGAAGGAAAACGACCTCTAAGCCAATCTGAGTCTCTATGACTAATATCTAAATAGGCATTGTGTTCTTTTTCGCTTCTGCTCTTTTGTGTTTCACTAAACACGGCCCTTGCAACAATATCCCTCGGTGCCAACTCTCCATTAGGGTGGTAATCACGTGCAAATGCTCGTCCACTGGCATCTCTCAAAATCGCTCCCTCACCACGTAATGCCTCGGTCAACAAAAATCGAGACTCGTTGGGAATGTATAACGACGTCGGATGGAATTGTACATACTCCAAATCTGAAACAATACCATTCTCAGTCTCGCCATAGAGTTCATTATCCAATCGTATAGCAAGGCCCACACTGGAACCCAAGGCATTGAATCCCAATGGATTCGTCGAATGTTGATAAATACCCGCCAATCCCCCGCTGGCCAATACTACACCATGCGTGGCATAATAATTCGTGAGATTGTTGGTGCGTTTGTCAAGAACCTGGGCTCCAATAACAAGTGAATTGTTGCTAGTGTTGGAGTTGTCATTTCCTATCAAATCGGTCACAATTGAATCACCCACGAATTCAATTAGTGGATGATTCGCTGCTGCTTGGGTGATGTGAGTAGTGATTGCTTTGCCGGTACAATCAGAATAATGAATGATGCGTGGTGCTGCATGAGACGCTTCTGTATGCGTTATGGTATAGACAACCAAACATTAGAACAAAGCAATTGCCGAATACAATGATGCATTCAAAGTTTCAGACTCACCCAAACAAAGACTCAATGCATCTGCATTCAGACCACCTTCTCCTTCTGTAGCTACACGATCAAATGGAACCACACATCCCATAGATGGACCTACACCGTATGTGGTATCACCATCATGGTTCATCCCTCCATCCTTTTTGCCCAAAAGCAATTCTCTAACACGTGAAGGACCCTCACAGGCCAGTTTCCACGCAGCATCTTCATTCCAATGGATATTCGTCTTTTTACATTTTTGTCCCAAGACACCATGTCCTTGTGATTTATTATTGTTGGTGTTCAATACTTTGTTTTCATCATACACTCCCTCCTCTAATTCAACTTGACGTTGCAATTTCCCCATATATCCCGATGCCACACGAATATCCTCAACTAAACTCAGGGTAGTATCTACCAAACCATCACCATTATCTTTTTGAGTATTCTTCAAATGATAGTTTTTGTATATGATACCCCCCTGTGCCCAATACGAATTGCAATCGGTTCGATTGGATCCGGCATGAAGTACCGTAACCGGAATACCATGACGTGCCGCCGTCAGGGCTGTGGCACAGCCCGCTACACCCGATCCCAGGACGAGTAGTCGTTCATGCTGTTGTTGCTGCTGTGAGGTGCTTCTGCTTCGACGGCTGTAATGACGGATTTGATAATCGTGATAGCTCTTACTGAGATTATCCGTACATCTTACATCACCTACGTATGTACTCCATCGAATACCCCCGCTGTAGGTCGTGCGAGGTGCAATTCGATGGATGGCGGAGAGTAGTCTTGACATTATATATTCTGTACTATTCTTGCATGTGGAGAAAATTATCTAAAAGGGAGAGAATGAAAGTTTTGAGTCAGGTAAATTATAAGACATTTTAAGCAGTCGAGTTGAGTCGAGAGGAGAGCCTGCATGAACAACACGAAAGACACACAACATAATACTATACAAGTCTTGAGCAATCAGCGAAATTAAACATTTGAATAGCAATAGAACTGAATAGAAACTAGGTGGTGCACCTCTGAATCTGATCACGACAGAGAGCAGATAGAAGAAATGAAGTGACAACAAGTACTTACAGCTGATCCGAAACTGCTCTCCTTCACCTGTTCTGGAATTGGATGCGTTTTGGATCCCTTCCAGCAACTGTGCGGCGGCACGGCCGGATTCCGGATGGACACGGCAGCAAGATGGAAGGGAAAGAGGGAGGAACGCAACGGCAGAGAGAGAGAGGGGATCGAGTCAGTGAAGAAAACGGATGGTTGCTGTCAGCTTTATGTCCAAGTTCACCTACCTTTATGAAATCACGAAGTTTGTAATATTAGATGAAGGTAATCATATCTTGGTATCTTTTGCCGACGACACAATGATTTGAAAACGTAATCTGAGAATGTGGAATGTAGGTATATACGTTTTCATCCACAGACAGAAGAATAGTAACGTCTTCTAAAATTTGGCCCTCATCCCATCTTAAAAAGTGTGTAGCTCTTCATATCTTCATCTATCAGGCTGCACTATTCTGCCAAACCTTACTTGGGATAGCAATATGCACCTTTTAAACAATGCATCTCATTCTTAATTTTGCCTTTTCAGTAAATACTCTCACATCCTTTTTAGAAGCGGAGGTGCTGTAATACTTTTAAAGCTTGAATTAATACAATGCCAGTTTCTAATACTTATGAATAAGTACCAAGGAGAGATTGGCGAAGCTTATGCGCAAATACATTCAGCAGAATATCATATCCCTCCCCCACCGTATAATGCTGTATCATTGACTTCCATTCTCTCTCCATCAACAACAAAATGACACCCAAGCTCCAAAGCAGCACACCCATCACTAAAACATTATTTCTACCTCCCCAAAGCCTCTGCCGCCCGTTTCTGTTGCAATGCCTGTCCCTCCGCGAATCTTAATCCCACTCGTTGCGTCATGGCAATATATCGTGCTGCGCAATTCTCCACGCAGGTCGTTTCGTACTTGTCTAATGATTTGGAGCGGAAGGAGGTGACGCAGTTCGTGAAGCATTTCGAGACGAGATTGTTGTACAGTCTAAACAAAAAATGATGGGGATTGAATGGGAATGTATTAGTCAATGTTTTCAAATTAGACAATGTCTTGAAATAGAATCACACATAATTTATTCATGTGTTGTCCGTGTGTCCGACTCTGTCCGACTGAGTGTGTCGAGAACGTACCGCAAACTGTCCTTCATTTGCATGTTCTCCATCTGCTTCATGAACTCGCCCTGTAGATGCGGTGGTAGATTTGGTAACCCTTCCATCGTGTGTTTGCGTTGTATTTGTGAAATAATAAAGAGAGGTGAAGGGTGATGATTGATGATGAGTGATGAAGGTTCTATGGTCTATTATGGTCTATGGAGGAGAGGGCGAGAGTCGAGAGAGTGAAGTGAAGATGAGAGAAAATTGATTGGACGGACAGGTAACCAATATTCATAAAATAAGTATATACCTCTCTTTTCAAATACTCGAAAATACTGATGACGGCAAGAAGTAGTAGTCTCGTCACTCGTCATTCACTCGTAGATACCATAATCCTCGTCAGTCAATGCTCTCACTCCTTGTGTTCCTCTTCACAATTCGCATTGTAAGGATGCATTAACAAAAGGCGAAAGGGTAAGAAGAGTCATGGAGTTCATCACTCTCCCAGTATTCTGCCTCCTCCTGCTGCTGAATCATCCAGCGCACCCCTTCCTACTGCCATCCATTGCCAAGCCACGAACAAGAAGCAGTGCATCATCATCACCACTCTTCTACTACAAACCCAACCTGCCTCTCTCATCTCGACTTACCGAAATTCAATCCGAATTAACCAACATTAAAAACAATGGCATCGATAAATTTCTCCTCGATGAAATCAACGAGGCTCAGAAACGTCTCCATATCAACGTGGGCGAGGCCGAACAATACGCCAATGGCATAGTCAAGAAGGGGAGAGGAGAGGAGGGACAATGGATACGCGATGCTATTAAAAACAGCGATGATACTACGGACGGGATCATGAATGGATTAAAGGGTATACGTCAGGAATTGGAGGAGGTGCGAGCCGTGAAGGAACTGAGTGGGGTCTTGGAAGATACTCTCAAGAATGATTTGTTGTTAGAGAACGGTTAGTTTTTTCTTTCCATTTGCTTTATTATTTCGTTTGCCATCTCAAAGCTTGACAATTTCTTTCTAATGCACTTATATGCCATCTCAAAACTTGGCTACACATCTTCATCTTTCGGAATGCACAAATGAAAATCAAAACCTCACGTCATCAGATTTGTCTAGTGTCACTTCAAAAGTAGCTACAAGTCTCAGAGAAGCTGAAGTAACAATCCAATCATCTCTGACTGCATTATCTGCAGAGATTAGTGATGATGATCGTGACCGGGTCTTGAGACAGCTCGGTGCGTCTGTAATTTACTTTCACCTTATCTTGACTCTCTTGACGTGTTTACAAAACTCAGCACTTATAATTGCAAATTTCAATTACATGGAATACAAATCTATAAAGATACAACTCTCAAATCTATAAACAAATCCCTCCAAACATCCAACACACTCGCCACCTCGGTTAAAAAGTCTACAGATGAATCCATCTCCATTCTTAAACGACTCTCACAATCACGAAATGAATTAACCGATGCCATGAAAGATACCGAAAATACTATTGGATTTATTGCTGAAAATAAGGGTGATATGTCTGATCAGGGTAAGAAGTTGTTGGAGGTATTGGATGGTATGGGTGATGTTGCCTATGAGGTGAGCGACGATGTGTGTATGCTTATATTCCGTAACATGATTTACAATTTTCAACCATTGACTATCATCTATATCAAATACCTCGCAATTGTAAATCCAGCAGACGGTCAAGGAAGTCGAATCTGTTGAAAAATTGGTTAATGCTCTGACAACCAAGGTGGGCAAAGAAGCAGATGCAATTTTAACACTGAATGCAAAAACAACTGAAACAGTATTGGACCGTCTTCAATCTGTCATTGAGGTAATCAAACAATCCAAATCAACCGAGGATATCAAAGTGTTGTCAGATTACGCCACAAAACTCAAACAGCAAGGAGAATTGGTTAAACAATATGCTACCGCTCTCCAGTCTGATATTGCAAAAGATAAATCAGCTCAGGATGTTGTCAGGACCGCCAATATTAAAGTGCAGGCATTATTAGATGCTGCTGAAAATCAAGCGGAGTTGACCAAACATGCCATCTTGACTGGTGATTCAGCCCAACCAAGTTATATAGAACAAAGTATTGTGGATGTGAAGAGTGCAATTTTAGCCATTGGAGATGCCACCAAGACTATCGCTGATTTGGCTGTGGATAAGATTAAGATTTCCGATACCAAGAAGATAGTTGAGAAAACAACGGTTGACGAGGAAGTCGTCAAATCATCTGTGGATACACCTACAGATGCTCATGTCAAAGATGATAATACTCCTTCTGCGACGAAGTCAGAACCGAAAGCAGAGACGAAAGAAATCAATTCAGAGCAGAAGATAGAAACCAAAACAGCAGACCAGAAAGAAGATCCAAAAGAAGTCGAAGCCAAATCAGAGACGCCCGAACCAATGACTGATCAAAAATTAGAAAATGCTGACAGTGACCATCTTAAAGAGTTCAAAGATGAGGATACGCCTAAAGAGAGGCTGTTGCAATCAAAAAGCGAGGTTGAACTCAACAGTCCAGGACAGAAAGTAGAAAAGAAAGATGCAGAATCTAATGCATCCGATAAAAATGTAGACTTATCCAGTAAAGAGCACACAACCTCTGCTAATATAGATCAGCCAAGAGAAAGCCCAGATCATCTAGAAACTGAAATCCATTCAGAGATGGCCTTCCATTCAGAGATGGCCTCAGATGCACATGGTATCATAGAATCGGCACAAGTGGCATCGTTAGATAGTGGAGATCATTTCTCTGCAATAGATGTTGGACATGAATTGGCAAGTACTGCTGTGGTTTCCGCCGGTGATATTTATAATTTGGCAAGTATTATTGCTGATTCTCTGTGGCTATAACCCGGTATTTGTTAAAGATGATGCAGGAGTTGTACAGCTAGCTAAGTTTTCCCAAAGAGCCACTCAAAATACATTGTAGTCTACAGCATTAGGGATGGAAGTCAAACACGAAGATACTAAATTGTCATTTAAAGTAGAGGACACGTTCGCCAGCCAATTCTTCTATCTAATCTCAACCCAAAATGAAAGTTTCAATAATATAAGTACGCAGTTCAATTCACCAATCCCCAAATTACCAATGCTAGGTCATTAAGCTTCTTCTTCATCCTCAATGAAAAACCCATCCTCACCCTTTTCAACGTCAACACGTTCTACTTCACTGGCTGCAGCGTCGAAGTTAGGCGTGGCATCATGCACACGTGACAAAGTTGCCTGTTCCAAAGCTTTCAACTTAGCGTCTCTCGCCAAACGCTGTATTTTGGCTCTGTCAACCTTTTTCTCGTGCGAATGCATCAGTTCCTCCTCCTCTTTCAATTCAAGAAAGAAGTCCACAGTCTCTCTCCATTCGTCACGATCAACGTCACCTGTTCAGAGCAGCAAAGACGCAGGAAGAATAAGACAACTCGGCAAAGATCACATTTCATAAGAAGAGGAATATAGCTCTCACCATTTCCATCCTCATCAATGATCCCAAACAAGGTACTGATTCCCTCCTCTGTAATTTTCATGCCCGCATCTTCAAGTGCCACAAACATCTCATTCATATCAATGCTTCCTCCGCCATCGGTGTCAATAGTGTCAAACACACGTACAAATGTATTTAATGTATCGGGATTTCTTTTTAGGTCCAGTTCATAATACTTGGCAATGGTCTCCAAGACATCAGTCCACGGCCAGGGATTCCATACATCAACCTCGACGTCTGCATTGTCACCAAGTGCCTCTTTCACAGCATTCTCAACAGCATTACCGCGCTTAATAATGACATCCTCTTGTTCTGCAGCTTCAACGATAGCCTCATGATCTTCTTTACCGAGACTTGCCAGGTCCAAACCGGAGAGATTGTTCGATGAAAACCTGACACTGCCCTGCTTATATAATGATGGCCGAGGATCTGCGGTGGCCTGTGGAGCTGCATTGACGTGTTCGAGGGCCCTTTTGATCTTTCGCTGAGCTGCAATTTTTTGGACCTTCGTCGTGATGGTAGTATCCAAAACAAAAAGATCAGTTTGAACTGTTGCATCTAATCCTCTTCCCTGGCGGTTGGTTCGGCGTTCCACAATTTCGAGACCTAGATCGTTAACAATCTTTCGAAATTGCTCTTGGAGCCCCATACTGGCTTCGCTCTTAACTTTAATGTGCAAATAAAGAGGAATTTTCCCGCTTGCGCTCTTGTTGAGACTGTGCGGATTAGTAGATGAAAAGTATGCCTGTACAGTCAAGGGTGATTATGGGAAAAAACTTGTGTCAGGTATCTCAATGCAACACCAAAATACAATTTTCATTACAGAGATCACTCACAGATTGCTTTTTGTTAAAGTACTTGATCAAGTTGAGAAGCATGAATGGCGAGCTTATGCAAGATAAGAGCACGGCCCATACGATGGCAGCGTAGATTTGTGCATTGAACAATCCCTCTCCCAAGGCAAATGCTGCAATGATGAACGAAAATTCTCCACGACACGTCATAGCAAGGCCAGTAATGAGCCGATCACGAAGGAATGGGTTATAATCAGCACTCTTCGAGTCCTCAAACTGAGGAACATAAAACATCAATGGTAGCTTTGCTGCAACACAAAGGTACAAGATGAAGCCCCAGCCGATCACATAAGGGTCACTAAACTGTGACACGGGCACTTGAAATCCAATTGAAGCAGCGAAGAATACACGAAGTAACCAAGTCATCACTTCGTGTGTTTTCTCCATAAACTGGTGGTGAGCATGTTCGACTTGACTGAAGGTACAGCCCGCAAGAAAAGCCCCAGTCAGGTAGCTTGCTTTGGTGTAATTCAGCAGCGGCAAGTATGCCATAAGTAAAATTGTCATCAGAGTGAACATTACAAGCTGCCTGTTATGTTCACTGAATCTGGCAAGGATCTTGTTCTCGATAACACGAGGCATCCAAGTTACTGCAGATCCACCCAAAACGACAAGAAAGCCAAGAGAGCTAATAATTGGGATGAAGTATTGAATAATTGGTGGACTATCCATAACCAGAACCTTTGTAGCGGAAACGATATGAGTATCACTTTTGGAGACATAATGATCATACATGCATATGATTCTTTACCTGAAACATACTCAACAGAATCAAAGCCAAAATATCATCGATCACGCAGGCAGCAACGATGAGCTGCCCAACCGGAGTATCAGCCATTTTTCCTGCCTTCAATGCCGACGCAGCCACACCCAAACTAGTTGGACTGAAGGAAGCTCCAACCGCCATGGCAGATTTAAGAGATGCACCAGTCAAAGTAGCCAACCCCATACCGACAAGTAATGGTAAGATAGTACCAGTGAGACCAATGGCTACAGCACGAGTTCCAGTTTCTTTTAATTGCGCAATATCTAGCTCGACACCAGCTTCTAGAAGCAGCATGATTAGTCCAACTTCGCCAACTAGCACCATGGCTTCGGGAAAGGGCACAAAGTCGGCTAGAGGCGGCCCTAATACAAACCCTGTAATGATTTCACCGACAAGTGCTGGCATTCCAAGTTTGGATGTTAAGATTCCCATGCCGGTTGCAACGACTAAAAATACTAGAATGGAGTCTGGAAGAACAAGGAATGATGATTGAATGAATAAGAGGGAATTCGAGAAGATAAGAAGTGCAAAAGACCATGCAATAGTGTCGTGAAAATGCGAAGTAAATACAAAGAAGAAAGCGCGACAATGAATCACAAGATCTGTGCAGATGTCAATGCAGTACTCACATATGTCTTCATAAGTCACATGCACCACCATCTCATGAGCATCATGAGCATCATGGCCATCATGCCCGTTCATTTCGTCACCTGGTAGAGGACCGTCGTAGAAGTTGCTACCAACACCATTCAATTGTCGTTCAGCGTGTCTGCGTGCGGCACTTCCCGTGAGTTTGAACGAGAAAAGAGCATCAGGATTGTATTCGGTGGGCGATTTGTCGTAGATGGTGCGGAATAGCTTTTGACTGAGGAGTGGACCGTGTGGATGAGATGATGCCGGTGGCGTGATTTGAGAGAGGGAGTCAATGGGCCATCTGAAGAACTTCGTGATAATGGTTGGAGAGGAGGTGGAAATGCTAGTTGTGCTGCTAGCAGCAGCCACGGCGAGGAGAGAATGCCTGAGGAGTTGCTTGAAAGTTTTCATGCTTGTTATCTTGATCGATTTCACAACCAAAATGGATTTGCAAAATTTATGAACTGATCACACAACATGAGAATGTCACACATCACATTTGGATGGAGGAGCTCAGAGAATATAAGAAGACTCATGGTGCGTGTGATGTGGTGTGATGATTCTTTCAAACCCCACCACGTCTCCAGCTGGAGATCCGAACCGATGCTGTCGAGATAGGGTTTTTAGTGAGGTGGCTGGAGGAGCGTTTCCCATCCTTCTCAGTGTAAAGAAAAAGTGCTCTCAAAGGAAGATGGCTTCTTCACAAACATCTTGACTATCTAGGGAGAGTAGATATGTATTTTTTGGGGAATTTTTGTCCATCTTCCGTCCATCTGCTTGGACACTGCAAAGAATCAAGAGATCTCTGTGACGCATGGTGGGCGACGTGGGTTGGACACCACGTCGACAAATCTTGGCTGAGTCACAGCATATGGAAGCACTTTTGTATTCTTCATTGCTCCTTCTTTGTCAATTTTTTTTACTATTGTTGTTGATTGTTGGACAAATAATTTTGACAAAAAGACTACCATACCAAACCATACGACTAAAAAGACTAGACATTATTTTTTTTGTAGTCCTGTTTTTAGCTCTATGATTTGGACCAGACCAAGCTCTAGATATGATATATTGTTGCAGGGAGGTCACTGATGGAGTTGGTAGGAGGGTTTAGTAAATAATGCTTAAACTTAAGGTAGCGTTCTACTCGCAAATATGCTCTTTTATGCTGGGTTTCAAATTTGATCTATGTCTGCCCTCTGTAGCCTCCCGGCTTCCTTCCTTCCACTTCCGTTGTAACCATTGCATCAGCAGGAGCGCCAATGATGGTGAAGGAGACTCAAAGCGACCCAAAAAGTACAAAGTTCTCCCTAAAAGATATCAAACAACCTTGCCAAGTGAAACTGAATCTCCTAGTAGTCCTATCTAGGAAAACACAATTGCAAGAAAGCAAATAACAGAAACCAACCCAGCTAATATGCTTCAAATTACAAAGGAGGATGCCAGAAAAATGAGCTTCGAAAGTTAGAGGAAAATGCAGCAATAAAAGTGCTTCGCATATTCGATAAAGTATTAAAAACTAATATTTATGAACTATTTGACATGGTTGATTGTTACATTGATCTGAAACCATTACGTTACCATTACGTTTGTGCGTTCGATGGTTTCAATTAAACAGTTCATCCATTTAAATTTTCAACGCGTAAAAATACTTGATATCTTACTCGATTAAAGGTAACTAGCTCTAGAACTC
>JALLPH010000635.1:0-18424 GCA_036939855.1 Cyclotella choctawhatcheeana
CTAAGAATAGCGACTTCGAGAAGGGCAAGCAAATGTCACCGATCCCTTTCGTGCCGATCACGGAAGAGGAATCCGACCCGAACTCTCACCGCGTTAGCTACAAGCTCCTCACCGGCACAAAGACCTGTCTACGTTCGTGGACTGGGCAGGGATCAAACGAAAGCTTCGTGATCCACATCAAGGCTGTGAGTGCGGCGGTGAAAGGAACGGGTAAGTGGGGTGAGCTGGAAACGAGCGAGGCGGCATTACAGACAGCGACAGCAGAGTTTGTTGCGGCAAACGATCGTCTTGAGACTGCGGAGGCAGATCTCGACGAAGTCGACCCCGACGATGCTGACCAAATGACCCTCTTCGCAGAGGAAGTCACGGCAGCGAGGGCGGCAAAAGTAATCGCCCGAGAGGCGATGGAAACGAGGACGAATGCGGTGTCGGCATGCATGTCAGGCATCTTTGCTTTCACAAGCAACTTCTTCACGGGGGATGGTCAACCCCTTTGGCAAGACATTGTCGACAAACAAACGACTTCCGACGACTGGACTGACGTCCAGGGTCGTGAACATCAGGGAGCACGGGGGATGACAAAAGGGGCTTACCTCGACTGTATCATCCTGCTCCTCCAAACCCGGTTCGCCAACGACGCTGCAGAGCAGATGAAGGTCTATGCGACGAGGGTGAGGAAGCCGGGCTACTGCTCGGTGAAGGCATTTCTGCAGAGGATGGAAATGCTCTTCGGGTACGTCGATTATCTGCCTGGTCGGCTCGACAGCAGAGACGTGACACCCACATGCAAGCGTGTGGTGCCTTATGATGCGGAAGAGCAAGCGAGTCACGCACTCCAAGCCATGCCGGAGAATTACAGGCTTAAGTACCAGCTCATGTTCCAGACCCCTCAGAACATGGGGGAGCTTCTGAACAACCTCATGAAGGTTGAACTTTCGTGCTCGGGTGACACGAAGAACAGTTCTCAAGCGAACGTGAGAGAGGCTTCTCAGAAGCCAATCCCGAAAAAGGCTGCGAAGCCTGCGGCGAAGTTCAAGAAGAACAAAGCCGTCCGCAAGTACTGTGACCGTTGCGGCGGACATGGTCTCGAAAATCAAGCGCACACGCACAGGTCGGAGGACTGCAAGCGCTTTGACTCGAACGGGAAGCCCAAGAAAGATTTCAAGGGTCCGAGCTCTGGTTACAAGGCTGCTGGTCACGCATACGCGCAGCTAGCCAAGGAACTTGAAGAGTTCAAGAAAAGCGCCAAGAAGGATCGTGCATCCATCAAGAAGCTCAAGAGCAAGAGCAAGCGCAAGAAGTACGCTGACTCGAGTGACTCCGACTCTTCCTCCTGAGGAGGTGGGTCGAGTAGCAACGGGGATATTCGCGGGGGTAAATGTTATAATTTAAGTACTAAACATAAAGGCAAAAAGTCTAAAAAAGAATATACTTACTTTTGTAAAAACCCTCAAGTAAATTTACTTAACCCTGTTCCGCATAAAGCTACTCAGTCTAAACATGCTAGTCTACCTAATAGACTTAAGAGCAACATCGGGAATGATTCTTCACACTTTGTAACAACTGAATCAGTTGAAGATTATTCATCACAAGCTTCCACCAGTACTATGGATAGCGACACAGACAGTACCACATCTTCTGTGAAAGACCAAAAGAAACAAATGGTCACATCAGTCATAGCAATAATTGACACAGCGATGGAAGATAAATCCTCCGGACATGAACAATCCAAGAGGCGTCGCCACAATAGCAAATTACTCTTCACAAAAAAGATACGAGTCTTACTTGACTCTGGATCTGATGGAGACATCTGGTTCCACAGGAAAGGAACCACCAAACGCTTTCCCTACACCGAGAGGCATATGGTCAAAGCATACCATACTTCGAATGGGAAATTCCGAACTCAAGGTCAGGCCAAATTTGCCATGAAATTCCAAGAATTTTCTGACAGTAAGCACTTTTACTTAACTCCTTCTTAAAGTAAAGTTAGCTGTTAGCTCTACTAGCAAAAATTTACACAGGCAGGAGGTGAGCAGTCACAAATGCCCATAGCTGGAAAGCTGTTAAGGCAACACTATTGATATTCGCTGAGCAGGTCTTTGAATCTTTAAACGGTCTTTACTATTACATATGTGGGTGTGGGTAACCAGACTTCCAAAAATTTTACCCAAATATTCAATTTAGTGCTCACACATTCAACAACCTATCATCAACATAACTCAACTTAGAGTGCAACTCACTGCTTATATCATCTGAAGTGGCATGAGAGCATGGCTATATTGTTATCTAGAAGATGTTAGTACCTGTCGGTACCTACCAACTACCAACACATCAATGGGTTTTGTGCCCAAATTTTCTGTCAGAGGTCTAAGTTTGTAATTTTTTGTGCCCATGCCCATGTATTCAAACAGTACCCATACTTTCTATGTTTGGATACCCTAGTTCACACATTAATCTGCTCCCAGGAACTCTCAGAGCAGCACCTTAACGTGTGATCTTAAATTAGTGTTCATTTGCACTATACAGTGTATTATACGGAGGAATTGATTATCATTAGTACCGCCAGAGCAGGGCTTAAAGTGTGAGCAAATCTGGATCAAGGGCCAGAGCGGGCATAATATGTGAACTACGGTAATATAATAGTTTGTGTGTCTTTGGGGAGATTTTGTGTGGTTTTGTTGGTGTTGTTTCAACTCAGTAAATGTTGGTGTACAAGAACAAAAAATAAAATTGACAATTGACAGAAGTTGAGTTTGCTAGCTTAATACTCATTATTTTATCACAAACAAAAATTATTTAGAGAACTCAGAAAGTAAACAGTTTCATTAAGGCACGCTTGCAATCAAATTCATTGTTTATTCAAGCCTGTACTTGCTTCCTGAAGAAGTAGTGACAACATCACCAGACTTGGCCCCACGCCTCACAGGTGATGTTGTAATTTCTGTTCCGTTGCGAAAACTCTTTGAGTTCCTTACGTTACCAGTAATGGAACCATCAGAATTCTGTTTGAAATTGCTTACAATTGGAATGCCATCATTGGCAACCTTTGGTGCACTTTTTTTGGCACCTCCGAAGAACCCTCCAGCTGGCTTAGAAACTACTTTTGCTTTTTGTTCAACCGGGGCTGCTTTCTTTGTAGCTGCTCCTCCGCCAAAAATGCTGAATGTGCCACTACCTTTGGCAGGAGTCTTTTCTAGTTCAGGTACAGGAACTGGTGCGGGTGGAGATCCCCCAAATAGACTGAAAGTTCCACTTCCCCTAGCTTTATCAACTTTCTTTGCCGGAGGAGGTGTTGACTTTTTTGGTGAAGAGATTGAGATGGTTCCAGGGCCTCGTGCTTTATTTGCGACAGAAATTGTTCCTGCGGCTCTAGCAGGCTGTTTCACAGTCTTTTTGCTTGCACCAAATGAACCAAATCCTCCAATTCCAGCAACAGCGCCACTGCTCGACTTTTTCACAGGTGCTTTTTTTGCGACGGGTGGCTTTTGAGCAACTGACTTTGGCTTGGGAGGTGTAGACGCACCACCAAACAAACTGAAGGTTCCAGAACCTTTGATTGGGGCCTTCTCTGCTGGTTTAGACTGTTCAATAGGTGCAGGTTTGGGCGAAGATCCACCAAAGAAACCTCCAAATGCAGAATCTGGCTTCTTGGAAACTTGCGTTGGTGCAGGTTCTACCTTTTTCACAGCCGGTGGAGATGAGAACAAGGAAAATGTGCAACTACCTTTTGGTGCTGGCGCGCTTACAGGTACTGAAGGTGCCTTGGGAGCAGGCTTTGGTGAAGCTCCGCCAAAAAGCGAAAGTGTGGGGGAAGGCTTGCGCACTGGGGCAGGTGTGGTAGCAGCAGGTTTGGCTTCGACTTTCTTTACAGCGGGTTTACTTCCGAACAGATTGAAAGGCTGCGGTTTGGGTTTGGGGGTTTCAACAACAGGTTCTGGTTCGGGAGGTGCAAGGGGGGCTGGGGCTTTGGTACCAAAGAAAGAACTCAATGCTTCAGTCATCGCATTCGGGGCCATTTCAACATCAACTTTCTTTGGTTTTGTGGGTGCTTTAGGAGGTTCTGGTGTTTCTTTAGCTTTGTTTTTTTCAGCTGCGGGTTGTAGGAACGAAAATGGGTTAGATGATTCGGCTTTCTTTTCAGCTTTCACGGGTGATGGAGGCGTAGGTTTGGCGGGAGCTACTGTTTTGGTGGGAGCTGTATTGAAATTATTGTCATATGCCAAAGAGTGAGGTAAATCTCGATCACTTGGTTACAAAATACAATTGCAGCTGAAACAGTTACCATTGTCTGAAGTCCCAAAAATGGATCCTAAAATACCAGGTCCTTCATCTTTCTTTAGCGGAGCTTTAGATGCCTTGATAGCTGCCTGCTCCGCTTTTCTTTGCTCGGCCACACGGGCTCCTGCTGCATTCAAGGCGGACTTATCCTTTTTGGGTGGTTCAGTTGGAGTTTCTTTCTTTGCTACAGGTTGAGCTACCTTCTTTGGTGCAGATTGGAATAGCGATGAAAAAATATTTCCTCCCTCTTTGGATTCAGTTGGGCTGGTTTTAGGAGGTGTAGGAATGGCAGCCTGTTGTTGTTGTTTCGCTGCAGCAGCTGCTGCTTTTTCTCTTTCCATCTGAGCCGCTTGTTCGTCCAATTCACGGCGCTTAGCAATTTGTGCAGCCTCTGCTTCTCTGGCAGCTTTAGCCTACCGAATTCATCACGCCATTTCAATTCGATTTGTTATTTGGTACACGAACAATGAAGTGACTTTAGAAAAAACATAAAGAGCGGCTTACCATCATGATAGCTTCTTCCTCCAGAGAAAGAACTGGTTCAGGCTTTGGTTCAGGCTTGGGTGGCGCCTTAGAAACAGGCTCGGGCTTTTCCACCTCCACTTTTGCTTCAGCTAAAAAAATATATCACCGTTACCAGATGTGAGTAGTAATTTGACAAAACACACAATATGAAACAAATGATCTCACCCTTAAGTTCATCTTTCTTGGGTTCCTCGTTTTTCGGTGATTCGGCCTTAGGTTCTTCCTTCTTAGACTGTTCAACTTTGGGAGCAGCAGGCTCCTTTTTCTCAACAACCAACTCGGGTGCAGGAGCTACATAACAAAATGGATCAAAAGTTGAGTTTCGAACTATGAACAGTGATCAGACAGTAACAAATAATCCATACCTGCAGTGTTGGTCAGTTGACGGTATTCCTCCTCAGTACAATCAGCATACTTATTCAATACCATTTCCCTACCGTTCTCATTGGCGTACTCTTCCATTGCCAAAAAGTTGGAAGAGAAAGTGGGGAAACGAGTTTCATCCGGACTCTTGCCGTACTCTTTACACCAATCCATATAAGCCGCGCGGACACGAACCTCCCGAACATCTGATGTGTCAACTTCGACACCCTCGGCATCAATTCCTTGGATGGTATCAATTGCCTCCTCAAGTTCTTCGATACTTTCCAATCCGAGCGCCTGAGCGAGTTGTTCTTCCTCTTCGGCCATGGCATCCGCCGCCTCAGCAAGTGCATTACTGGCATCATTTTGAGCCATGGACGCCTCCATGACTGATTCCATGGCCCCTTTTTCGGGAGTTGCAGGGGTATCTTCCACTGGAGTTGAATCACTTGCTCCAGATTGCATCTTTAAATACTCTTCCTCGCTCATGTCCCCGTATTCATTCAATTCCAAATCCTTAGGGCGGTCTACACCGTCATCACGTGCCTTCTTGGCAGCGGATACATTGGCAACCGTGATAGCCTCATAATTCGATTTGAAAGTTTCGTAACGTTCATCATTAGCCTCCTTATCGAATTTGGCACACCAATCTTTGTAAGCCAGACGAGCAGCGGAATCATATGCGATGGAAACATCATTTTCGGTTGAGACCATTGAAAAACGAACCGAGGAGGCTGTGCGGCTAGTGCCGAAGTTGGCGGGGGTAAAGGCGTCTGCATTGCGGGCTGATAGAGCTACTAGAGCCGGTAGGACGAGGAAGCGCCGGTCGATCACCATGGTTGAGCCGTAGAGTAAGCAAGTGTGTATGGTAGTCAGCTATGGCCTCAAACCACTTTTGGCTCCACGTTGAAGATGGTGCATACGTCACGAAGATTTCCCGCGCGAGCAATTGGTACCTTAGTAGATAGTAGGTGTATGGTAGTAGGTAGTAGGTACTTATGCAATACTAGGTATAAGTAGAAATCTCATTAAGGGAGCTTTACGTCGACTAAACTGACCAAGAGGTGCACATAAACATAAACACGCATAGGTTGCAACACAGTGTCAATACAGTTTACAGTTGATGCTGTTGCTTGTAGGGCCTCGACATTGTTGTTGTTGATTTTCTTGCGGAAATATAGAATCTCGTGGAGAAGATTTCAGAGAGATGTCCAAGAATATCTCATGTTGCTGAACCTGAAGGGTCAGTCCTGACGATGCATAAATGCACCACAACTCATAGAGGTGATATTTGAAATCAATGTCATCGGGAGACGGAATTGGTGATCTTGCATCTGAATCTGAATTGGAGCACAATTGTCTCTTCTCTTGAAACTTGACCCGTCCTTTTTTGCCCCAAACCCAAATACAGCCTGGTTTTGTAGGTTTTATGACGGTTGATTTGCCTCTGTCCTGTCAGTGATGAGGGGTGGGAAGTTTGGATTTTGACCAATGAGGTTTGTGGCATGGCATTGACTGCCGCTGCTCGTTATTGGTAATAATGTGCAAAAGTAGTCGGCAGCTGTAGTGAATGTTGAAGTTGCACTTGTTGGATGTTTGGGCTGTAAACCAGGAGTGATTTCATCAATCAATTTCTCCATTAAGTGGTCCTCAGGATCTCCAGGGTTTTATGTTTTTTTGGGAACTTGTTTGATGGCTGTGAAGTATTTGACTGTGTGATGATTGGATTGTTCACAATAATTCTTTCACAATGTTAGGTGCTTTATGTTTATGGCATCCATCACCAGCACCAGGATGGCATGTATGCAACACCATGTAGCAGTATGTGGCAGTAATATGGTACTTGGTGGCTCCCCTGGGCTGTTTGTCCTATGTAGGACAGGCCTAAGAGATATGGTAATACCATCAATAGTCCCAATATGAAACTTAGCTCGCAGTGGATGCATAAATTGTGGAGAAAAACTTGCATATAGGACAAATCTGGGAATCCAGTCACACTCATAAGCAGGTCTTTGGTGTGTTCACATTGAGGCTTTTGATAGTAAAACATTTTTACGACACTCAAACTTTTGCATTCACATGATGGTCAATTTGGCCACAGAGCATTGAGAGATTTGAACATTATTATGGCCGTAGTACTATTAAAAGTATTTCTCGTTTGAATGCTGTCAAGCGTATAAGTAGAAGTTTCAATAGTAAGTAGTAAACACTCCTTTATATTTTTGAACAGCAAAAATTATGAGCTTGTTGAACCACTCTAAAATATGAAAAATGTGATCGCCTGTCTCAGTCAAGCACCCTTCGTATTCTTCTAAGAATCTCAATTTACCAGTCTTGCACTTCAGTACTAGTACCAATTCCTCTGTATATTCTTTGTGTCCAAGAACATTAGTAGTATCAACAAACATCACAGAGAAAATTTTCTACGTTAGAGCAATTCTAGAGGTTTTTCTCGGTCTGGAGCTTATGGAAGGCCCATTACACTTTTTCATATGGAGGTTTTGAGGTTGAAAAAGTACGATCAGGTCCTCTAACATGCAGTTTAAAATATTTTCCTTATGCCCATCCCTTGATCCATTCTGGTAATTTCTTTGGCCCACAGCCAACCTAGGCTGCAAATACATGAATCCCTTATGGTATCTTTCTTAGAAACACTAGTGGGACGCTAGCCAACGCTAGCTGACCCTAGTGAAGATGCTAGTGAAGTGTTATTGAATTCTTGTCAACCCAGATCCTCCTGTTTGACATAGTACTTCCATGTTTTGGTCAAAAAAGTAGGGACACAAAGCCAATTTTGTCCCTATGCTAACACCTCAAAAGTCACCAAGACAATTTGACTTGATGAATTCTGATCTCACATTTTCAGTTAAGATTGTCTTCAAGTTGGATTGGAATTATTTTAGATCTACTTGATTGATTTTGTGAGCGGATACTCCAATTCTTCAGTTATTAAGTATGGCCAGAGGAAGTGAAAAGGACTGTGTTCCAACCTTTCATCAGCCTTCTAGCAGACTCTTCAAAAGTAAGCTACATGTTTTCTTCCTTTCATTGTGCCATTCTCTTCATTATTGAATCACTCACAACTACTAATTCTTTTATTATGCTAATAATTTCAATTGATGAAGACCATGTTTTGAATGAAAAGCTGGATGGATTACATTCTATTACTCATTCATAAGATTAGTAGTATATCTGTACATGTTCATGTAATTTATTTCATCTATCATGATTTATTGTTAGTTGGAGTGAAATTCAAAATGTTCGGACTGCATGTTCTTTTTATAGAAACACATAAACTGGGATGATATGACAACATGTGTCAGGATATCTATTGGAAATATTGCCAAGCAGTCTTGCAATGACTTCTCTAGTGGGCTGGTGGCTTATCAAGAGACCTACCGAATATCAGCTCTTTTGCGGATGACTCGCATTGGCGCATTTCGACTGCCTCGCACTGTTGCTTTCTCTCTTACATTTGGAATATGTGAATTCAGATGAATTTTCGTAGTAGTATTTGTTTCAGCCTCCTCCAGATCTAGAAGAGGGATTACTGAAGGTCTTCCATGTGCACAAATGAACGCCATGTCGCACTTGGAAAGGTTTGATATCAACTTGCTACATTGTTCATCTGTAAGTTTGTCGCCAAACATAATGGCATACCGACAAGCTTGCGATGCAAGAATACGCTTGACGCACTCCGGTTTTACTTGTTCTCCTCTCGAGAATTGCAACTCGTTAACAAAGTCAACGAAGTCACAAACATCGGTGACTCTTCCACAAATGGATGGGACTCCAGTCAGTAAAATGCTTTCTTCTCCTGTAGATGGCGGCTTGTACGTAAAATGCCACTTGAACAATATGCGACGATGTTGTTGCACACTCTCCATTTGAGATTTGGTCAGAACTACACGCTTGGCAGGCATGACAGGCGTGGCCTTTAAAATGTCACCTACCAACATATGCTTCTTGGTCAATTCTATTCTCGTTCCCTCTGAAAAGTTTGGATGAAACAAGGCGTGTTCGAGCTTTTCTAGTGCCACACGCTCATCGGCCGCATGTTGATCGACTATGCATAGTTTTCCCTGAGTCTTGATAATGATAAATTTGTCTTCGACTTGAGCAATGACTTGAGCCGTGCTAAGCATTTGTTTTGTGAGTGATATTCTTTCGTCATTTGACTTGGAATTAGATAACGCAGATGCTGTCTTCTCTCGAGTGACGATTCGTGTTTTAGTCCACTGCAATGGGATTTGTTCGTCTGTATCCATATCGTACAATGATTCCGGATTGTCGTCTGTAAGAGGTTTTGTCGACGAGTCCATAAAGGCATCATCAAAATCAATGCTCTCGTCCATTGACGACTTCTCAGCTACAACGCCCGATTCCATCTCCGCATCCGGCATTCCATCGAAGAATATCTCAGAGAATGGTGAAGTTGCGGGTCGTTGTATCGATCTTAATTCTTCTTGGACGGACTTGGATTCTTCTCGATCTCGAATGGATTGAATCGTGGCGGGGTCGAGTTGAACTGCGTTGCCTTTGACGAATGGATCCCGTCGGCTGTTGTTGCTTGAATTGAAATGTCTGCTCATGGTGGTGCTGCTAGATTGACTGCCGCAGGCTCTCGGCTGGTCGACCAATTGAAATTCCTCAGCAGTGGATGGTGGTATCCGAAAGTTTCACAAGTCTCAAGTCCCTTTCGCCTCTTTCCACGCGCCCCACACGACACAACGCCCCACCCACACAAAAGATTCTTACTCGAATAGCAGTACTTAAAAATTATTGTACTCATATTCATATTTTTCTTTCCAATAATATTCATGTAGAATTTAACATGAATAAAAATCATGTTTTGAAGATATTTGTTTCCATATCATTAATATTTCGCCTCTCGTCATTTCCGCAGTCCGCTCGCCGATTTGCGGAAGCCGTTCCACTAACTACCAGAATACTTTCTCCACTTCCATGTTACATGGCAGTGGGTTTCAGGACGAAAAGGTTCATCCAACAGATCATTATCTCTCCCACGAAGCATCAACATCGCTCACTCTCAACAATCATGGCAACTGATCCTACCATAGCACCAGCAAGCAGCGACCTTCAACGCAAAACCTCCCTCAAAGCCAACTATCCCCCCGTTCCACCCGTATGCATCGTCACGGGTGGCACGGGATTCGTCGGCTGTCGTCTTGTCGAAATGCTAGTCGAACGCGGGGCCAAAAAAGTAATTAGCTTTGATGTCGTCCCACCTCCTTCAGACGCATGGAAGCATCCCAATATCGAATGGCGTGTGGGCGATATCACAGATAAAAAGGCAGTCGATGAATTGCTGTCGACTCCTGAGGTGGGGTGTGTTTGGCACAATGCTGCTGCTGTTGGGCCGTATCATCCACGTGATTTGTACTTCAAGGTCAATTATGAAGGCACATTGAACATTATTGATAGTGCAAAGAAACACGGTATCAAAAAGATTGTATTTAGTTCATCACCCTCCACACGGTTTACGGGGGAAGATGTGGACGGATTGACGGAAGAACAAATGCCCAAGCTGCCACTTAAGGGATATATGCAAACTTATGCAGAGACCAAGGCAATGGGTGAAATGGCTATTAGTAATGCATGCACCAATGACTTTATGACTGTGGCTGTAGCACCACATCAAGTGTATGGTCCACGCGACAATCTCTTCTTGCCAAACTTGATGGAGGCAGCTATTACTGGTAAACTTCGCATCTTTGGAAAAGGTGAAAATAGGATATGTTTCACTCATGTTGACAACTACTGCCATGGACTTATCCTCTCCGAAAGGGCACTGTATCCCAACAGTCCGGCACTAGGAAAGTTTTACATTGTAACCGATGGTACCACACACCCAGACGGGAATCAATATTTGAACTTTTGGAAGATATTGGATGAAGCAGTCATTGGAATGGGTGCCACCAGTTTATGGAGTAAAGCGCACTTACCCAAACCACTCTTGCTCTTTGTCGCATTCTTCTGCGATATATTTGGCAAAATATTTGGTGTCAAGACCAAACTCAACAAATTTTCAGTGATTGTACTTACTATGCATAGATGGTTTGATATTTCGGCAGCCGAGAAGGATTTGGAGTTTAAACCAATCATTGGTTTTAGGGAGGGATGGGATGAAACCATTGTTTGGTTCCGTGAGAATTGGTTACCAAGTAACAAGGATGGAAAGGGTATGTTCGGGGGTATTGCCAAGAGTACCCAAAAGAAGATTGATATTCAGGATAAGAGTGCCAAGATGGTTGGGTAAAGGAATGTAAAGAAAAATAATTGTTTAGTCATTCCAGTTATCTGGTTACCAAAAACACTTTACTGTTTGGCATGATTGAGTTCTTATGACATCCTTTGTCGAGAGTGTTTCCCTATCCAGCTACATAACCTGACTAACGTAGGTATGGTAAGCTGGTACTATGGTATTGTATCATTTCACTTTTCACCTCTTTTCACTTCCGCCCATCTATCACCCATTCCCCTCTCCCTAAGCAAGATGAGCATCCGCGGGACAACATGCTATTCATCGAACCTAACCCTCCTTTCGTGGAACATTGCTATGACACAACCTTCAGCCGCAAGCAATCGCAACTCACGTGAATGCGCACGTCTCATCCGCAAAGAATGTCTGTCCCGCAGTCCAGATGTAATTGCTTTGCAAGAGAGTCCCTTTCCATCATGGGGAGTCAATGAATTTCAAGATTATACTTCTGTGGGGATACAACAGTCTCATTGTGGATACGTTGATTTACTATTACGGAATGAACTGGCTGCATGTTATCAGTCTATTGAGTTGAATCCGCATCATCCATCAGTTGCAGCCTCAATAATATTACCGAACAAAATTCAGATTGCCATATCATCAAGTCACCTAGCGCCATTTAAGGACAATTTCCCGACAAGAGCACAGCAATGCAATGATTTAATGGCTTCACTTACAAACGAATTTGACAATTGCATATTACTTGGAGACTTTAACATGAGAGCTGCAGAAGATGAATATGTTGAAAATTTGTGTGGCGGATGGGAAGATGCTTGGAAGGCATGTGGGTATGATACTTCAACAAAATTCAGTTGGAACTCTTTCGTGAAGTGAGTTATTTGAGACATATTAAATTATTATACAGATGCTGTGTTTGAGGATCAATAGTTCTAACCACAGATTCTATTCACGATAAAAAAGTCAATACCACGAAAGAGGCTTCAAATTCAAAGCACGGTTTGATAGATGTTACACAAAAGGTAATGAATTGAAACTGAAACAATTTGGTCTAGTTGGAAACAGACCTGTGAGAAAAGATGATGGAGGCAGTGGCTCAAATGATTATCTTAGTGATCATTTTGGTTTGTTGGTCCAAATTGGATGTTAACGGACCTGGTGCGCAACAAATTATTGGTACAGTTTCTATTTCTCACTAATCGGAAGCCAAACATCCCACATCTAATCTCTAAATTTCAAATACTATATTCATATCTTTCTAGAACGACCATGCTGAATATAAGAGAATGCACTCAACAGCGATTTCAGATGTTCTGGTAGCGAGTCCATCTTGGTTTTCACTCCCGCCGACGTCTTGTCAGTCATGGAGTTGCACCTACGAGAAGAAACTGCCATCATAGATTTTCTTGCATCTCTGTTGGACATGACAGGTGTGTCTGCGGTTTCGTCGTCTCTTTTGTCGTCGAATAGATCATCTAAGCTCAGACCCACTTCTCGAATGAACTCGTCCAAACCATCTCTTTTCTGTGGACTACAATATGACTCCGTTTTCTGCAAAGAAGAATCTGTTATCTCGGTCAGACATTCATCTCGGGTCTTAGAAAGCATTCGTGGTGTCTCTAAGTTACCATCAGATTCATTGATCATGATTCCAAGTGAATCACTATCACTATCATCATCTCTGTCATCAAGTCGAAATCTCATACTCAATTCAATGGGTGTAATCACAGCAAGGAAGGGCTTCGTTGCTCAAGCACAACCTTTATGGTTGTCTTTGTTTTCAACGCAAGGTATAAAAAATATGATGGCACATGATTAAAAAATTATTTCATGTGTTCGGCTCTATTGAGTATGACCGCATATTTCCATGTGTGTTTGGATATAAGTATTTAATCAATGAAAGTAAAGTTAGTTTTGATATTCATATTTTGTTATTGATGCCATTAGCTAAATAGCAAACACAATTATTCCCCACAACATACTCTCATCTGGATCTGCACGATCTCTCCAATCCTTCTTTTTTACGCCGTCTTCTTCTTTTTAGGAGTCATATAACTCGCCACAAAGAACTGAGCGAAAAGCACAAACAGTGTCAAAATGTAAACAAAGTAAACTTTGGTGACCCCCAAAGGCAACTGATCACAGCCTTTAACAACCAAATACGTCGACTGTCCCATCATACACGTGAATTGCACCAACTGCAATGACGTTAACGAACTCTTCCACCAAATGGGCAAACTTTTTCCCGTCTTATAATCTTTGGTATGCATACAGATAAAGTAATAAGTATACATTACCGTATGGATGAACCCATTCAACAATATGGTCAAATAGATGTCTCCATCATAGTTGACATTGGCATTCAACCAATAGAATAGAAAGATAGTGGTATGATGATAAACGTGAAGGAAGGAAAGCTGGCGCCACTTTTTACCCAAAACGATAAAGATTGTATCCCAAAAATCCCATACTTTAGAAATGTAGAAAAGCCACAGTAAATTTGCTACGGGTGGATCTTTGACGTCAAAGGTATTGCAGGGTGTTAAGAAGGTGTAGCCGGAACGATGGGCAATCATCCCAGCTTCGATGGTCATGTAGGCACAAAGGAAAATTTGTGAGACATTGTAGATGAATTTGATAGGATAGGGATCGAAGGCTGGGAGGAAGTTCATGACAACTCGACCGACAATGACGAATGTCAGGTAAATGAGGGCTATGGTGCCAGCGGAACGGAAATCGCATAGGAACCAATCCTATCGATGACGAAGAAATGGCATCATGGGTAAGATTTGGTAGATGTTTCAATATAGGTCGAACGGATGCGATGATATCCACCGCGTCTACAATCGGAAGCAAATCAGTGTTGGGAGAGTCCCCACGTGTCAACATATTATAAATACGCACCGCATTAGCCTTCCATTTACCAGTAGAGTCAGCCCACTCGATGAGAGTGTCCCCAATCGAGTCCATTACATCGTTGTATTGATCCATGGTGCTTGCAAATAATTATTGGCCCTTTATTGATTCGCTGGGATGCTTTACAACGCCGCCGCCGTCCTTTTTCTAGGGTCCAGCGTGTTCGTGCTTTGCTGTTTTTGCACACGCAATCAACTCCAAAAAAAATCCTTAACACGTCACCAGTCACCAGTCCCATTCCACTTCCACGTGTAAGACAAGCTCCTACTTTGTTGGTGTCTTTTGGTGTATGGTCAATGTTTTAAAACTCTTGTGACAGCTGCAATGAGAATTAGATCTATGATTTGTAGTCTGAATTTCCATTACTCACAATAGAATGTCTATTTACTTGTATTTACCAAGAATTATTTTCATTGGTATATTAAAAAATGTTGTCATACTTTTATGTACAATGCTTTTGTTGTCATATCTCACGTCTTCTCATACTTCTTATGCACCAAATCATCATATGCCTCATCTAAGGTCTTTTGCAGCCATGTATTTTTAGACTTCTCAGATTCAGTCAACGCCTTCTTCAACCTTTTCTGAAGCTCGGGTAAACTATGTTTGTCTCGGATTTTCCATGGCCACGACATATTTATTAATGCATTCATTTTTAGTGCTCTCCAATATGATGCAACCGGTTTCTGGTCATCATTATATCGAAATCTAGGTGGTTTGCTAAAACATTCACAGCATTTAGGAACTGGGTATATCTTCACATCTATACCAAGATGCACAAATGTGCTTCCTCTCTACGACATTGAAAACAAAAAGAATGAATTAGATGGTGAAAATGTTTATTTGATAAATGTACAAGATGCGAACCTCACCTTTGAAGGTCGTGCATTAAAGGGTATATAAGCCACAATGTCATTACTATTGTAGATACGTGCATGTTGAACTTTGTTGCTTCTCTCTTGATGGCGGAAGGCATCTGCTAAAGAATGGCTTGCAACTATGGTTAAATTGAAACCCAGTTGACTATTAGAGGTATATCAAAGGGCGTCTAAAGTGCGATGTGACTTCTTCCTACTTACTATAAGGCATGCCATAAGTAAAGATTTTGATAGGGCCATTTCGTGTAAGTCTTTGATCGGTTGAGGCAAAGAACCCGAATAAAGCTCCAAGGCCTCCGCCGAGTGAGTATCCATTAATGTAAACATCAAACTTATCACCCAACATTCTCGATCCGTATTCATATGCTTTATTTGCAATCTCATCATATTTTCTAGTTCCGGTATCCTTTCGTGCTCTGAAACAAGAGTAAAGGCGTTAAATTACGTTAAGCAGGTCAATTATTTCAATGCAAAAGACTTGGCGTTGATGACATAAGCACACCTCATAAGATAGGTATAAAACCCTCTATGAACACGAATAGTGTTTTGCCTTCCGTTATAATCATCTTTTACTGGGTTCTGAATCTTCTTTAGATTACCATCAAACGCATGGTTCCAGTCAGGACGAGTGATGGCTCCTCTAAAAACTACTGTGACTCGTTTCTTTTGTTTGTCCACACTGATAGCATACATTAGGTCCTGAGGTACAAGTAATTTAAGTCGGTGCAAACGGTGCATTTATACAAAACTGGATTTGAACAATCGATAGAGCTCACCTTGACAGTATACCAATCATTCATCCAAACAATCTTGGCATGACTCTTAACCATTGTTGCACAAGGCGAATCTTCCTTGAAGAAATCCTTCATAAAGCTGAGTTTTGTATCATCTCTTGAGTTAATACATTTTGTCATAAAATCCAATAACTCCGTTTCGTTCATGTTCCTATCGTCTTCACTCTCAAATGTTTCCGCGGATTCATCTAAAGCAAAAATCTTCTTTGAAGGCATTTTCATTTCACCATTGAAAATTGCATTTCCTATATCTTCTGCATTCGTAAAGGTGTTGTAGTCTTCATTTGGGATCAAGTATTTATTATTGTAAATAGCGCGATCTTCCTTAGCTTTCTCGAGGTAGACAGAAATTTGTTGTGATATTGTAGGTCTTCTTGGTTGAGGAGGTGAATGCAGTGATCCAAGATCATCTTCGTGGCTGCTGCTAATGCCCGGATCTGACATGATTTCTGCAGTTTCCTGGGTGTGATCATTAGATGGTTTAAAACCTCTGACTGATTCAAGAAAGTCGTAGATTTTGGATTGATATCCTTTCGTGTCACTGGAAACAAAGTTTTTGGGCCGATGATGACTATCATGAGCTTGTGGTGTGCTCAAAAACACATCGCTGGACTCCTCCTTATATTCCCCCTCAGGAACTACCTCTGACTTTTCCTCAACCACATCATCAAGCTTGGTTTTGGGTGGTGTAGAAAACTTCTCTCTGTGGGAAGGCAATGTAGACCCGTCGCTGTGTGATCTATTGTACTCATCACAAGAAGCTGTCCTGATTGGGATAGTGCTGTCATTACTGTTCTTCCCACGCAGTCCAGCCTTGAACCTATTAATTGCCTGAATAGTTTGTTGAGTAACTTTACCCGGAGTTATTGGTGCCTTAACTTCAGCGGATCTTGTAAATGGATTGGTAAATGTCATCTTAACTTCGGGTATACCCTTTAAATCCTTCCTTAACATATCATTGTATGCTCGGACCATCGCATGCATCTCCATTTCAAATTCTTTGCGTCCATGACTATCTGTAATGCGATTCATAACGCCGGCATCATCATCACCTTCAATTTCTTCATCCGATTCGGAACTATCAAACCACCCTCTCTCACCGCGTCGTTTAATTTGTTCCTTAGCACGTTTTCTTTGGGCAATTACTTCCTGTCTCAGTTCAACTATTAAAATTGCCATGATCTGAGCAGGACTGACACTCTCAATAACTTCTTCATCCACAAATGAATTTGAACCCGGCAACTGAGCTAATCCCGCGGCTGATGTCCTCGGGACACGATCTGAGGCAATACACAATGTTTCATATTTCGTATTGATACGACCAGTGGCACTGAGCAACCGAAGGTCGGCGTAGAGGAACATGAGTAAGGATTGAGCGAGACATTCGTGAGCTTCGTCAAAAATAGTTGTTTTCATTGACGTCTCAGGTATGTTGTTGGAGTTGGATGGGTTGGATCGGTTGAAAGATATTTCATTTGCTTCCATCATCATCTTCTGCTCTTCTGCATCTGCAATCATATATCACATATCAAGTGGAGTTTACCTTAATCTATTGAGTATTCCCATAGGGGTTTTGCACCTTCGACTGCTGCGTTCCGAATTAATCTCAACATGAGGTCCAATATTTTCCTTGACCATTTTGTCGAGCTAGCAGTCTGTCCCTATCTACGCATAACTATTTACAGACTAAATACCCACCTATCTACAGCCATTTAGAACTTGTACAACATCAGTCAATAACACAATGGCATCCAAATCAAATGCTACCGCCTCAGGCCAAGCCCTTTGGACCAAAACCCCCAAAGCCAACGCGGAACTCTTCGCTCTGACATATGGATCACTCGTCACTGAACTAGTACGCGACTACGAAGATCCCATCGAGGTCAATGCACAACTCGATCGCATCGGTCATTCCATAGGCGTGAGATGTGTTGATGAATTCTTATCCAAGGCTGATGTTGCGGGGTTAACCACTCAATGCGGTAGTTTGCGAGAAACTGCTGAGGTTGTCGCCAAGATGGGGTTCAAAATGTTTTTAGGTGTGAATGCCGAAGTTGGGGGGTTTAGTCAAGATCAGAAGTCATTCTCCATCTACTTACAAGAGAACCCACTGTCGACCTTTGTAGAGTTACCGGGAGAGGAACAGGGGGGAAGTGATGATTTACGCAGATTGAAATATTCTAATGTTTATTGTGGGGTGATTCGGGGAGCGTTGGAGCAGGTGAACTTGAAGGTTGAGTGTAATATTGTTAGAGATGCGTTTGAACTTGAGATACGAGTAGACTTGAGGGAGGTGATTGCCGATGGAGCTGGTGATGATTACAAAGAAGAATAAGTTCATCAGCAGAATCAGATACTGCTGTTAAAGGCTATCTGTTGATCTTGATATATAATTTAGTATTATGGAAACAGGATAGGGTCAAAAACCC
>JALLPH010000636.1:0-16543 GCA_036939855.1 Cyclotella choctawhatcheeana
ATGACCTCTTAAAATGACCCATTACATAACCCCCAAAGAGGGTCAGAGTCTCCCCTGAACGGGTCTTTATTTGAACCGATGGAATCTTAACTTTCGACTTGATAAATCTTACACTTTCTGTGGATGTGAGCTACTTTCTCCGCCTACCGCCAGAAGAACACAGGAGAAGCCGTGTCTTGCGCCCTTCAACTCCTTTCAACGCGCGAATCACTCCCCTCCAAACTCCTTTCAACGGCCCAACCGCCGGCGAGCGACCGACAAATTCGGCTGGGCAATTTCGGCGAACTTTTATTTATTTGCTCGGTCATTTTGCTTTTTTGCAACTCTCTCCCAAATGACCTTAGCCTTATGTATTAGATTGTGAAAAAAAACTGTCCGCTGTCCGATCGACATGACAAAAAATAATCATGAGAGAGAAGCCTCCAAGGACTTTTTTCGCTGGAGATGGTGGACTTCAAAAATTTAGAGTAAGAAAAAGACAAAGAAGAATTGTAATATTTGCCCCACCAACAACACTCTAAACCATTGGTTCTGGATTGGTTTTGCAAAACCACAGGAATTCCAACTTGAATGGAACATATGATTCTTCTTGTAATTTTGTAACTATATGATTATGATTCTTGCTAACAGGGGTTTTGTATTGAACTATGACAATGATTCTTGGACAAGCTGCAATGCAAGTGGCCATTTTTTTCAGGCACCATAATCATAATACCCACCTGGTCTGTGCCACATTACAATATTTGTACGTATTATTTACAATATGTGTATATCATTTCAGAATACGGTACTTACAAGATGTGTGCGTAACAAGAGAAATTTTTGAAAATGTGATATTGTACATATTGATGCTCATCATCAGCATGTCAACACCTACCGTACAAAAGCAGTCAGTGCGCACTGTTGACACAATCACAAGCAAGTAGATATTAATTGAACATGATCAAATCAATTGATGTGGACTGCTGTGAAAATATTATCATTGTGCACACATCTTGTATGTCTATGTTCAAGTGATCCTGTATATCTATTTGCACAACAAAATTCAGAATAAACCAATATGATTGATGCACAACTAATACTAGTATTGAAGCACTGTGTATAATTGCAGTTAGGTTGACAGCATAATAGATTGACAGATTGGAGCAACGGTTTACCAAGCTGCATGGTTTGATTTCAGATCAATAGTATTAGTAATTGTACCAAGATGATCACCTCCTCAGAAAGGGACTTTATTATATATTACCAAGTCAACAGTTCTAATCCATGCCAACACAATGTCCTTGTTATACTGCTTCCACAGAGTCAGATGCCATCAGACCATTCCTGTGACACATCGCTGAGAGTGATGGAGTGCAGCCAACGTGATGAGTCTATTCAAGAGAGCTGGGATTACGTAACGTTTGGTATACTGAGTTTTTTGTTAACACAAACAAACAATGTGAAAATAGAAGATATCAAAGTTTTGTTACTTGCAATCAAACAATGTTGTAGGTAGGTCATTACAGATCAATATGATTGACGCACAACTAATATGACTAATTATCTCATTTGATTTTCATAGACTATCCTTTAATGCCACCAACATTCAACATTCACAATTCACACATGGTTTCTTAATGATTTTGATTTATCAGCTCCGGAGTAAGTCGGCTAGTGACTGCTACAATTGCAATGGTCTGAGGGTTTGGGGTTGTCGAGATATAAGGGCGAGAAATTGTTACATAGGGATTCTAATTGTAAAATTAAAAATGTCTTAACAACGACTATGACAATGACAATAGCAATTACTTAACTTAACCGGTGACGTCACAGTCACAGGAGCGTCTCACAACTGTAACTATGAGATTTCCCCTAACTTCATTAATATCCAAGTTCAACACAAAGCTCAAGAGATGAATTGATCTCATTTCACCCGAGCAATTGCTTGCAAAATTCACTATGACCATGGCCAATGTTTTTAAAAAGCCCATCAATACCTCCTGAACACAAATGTACCGTATGGTGTGGTCTGAATGTAGTTAATGTCATGTAGCTGGTGTGTGATCAAATAATTTGGCGGCCAATAAATAGCTTACATAGTGTTTCGGAGTCTATATCTTGTTCGAGCTGTGATTTTCTTGATCTGATTGGATTCTTTCTATTGTTATTGTTGTTGCTGCAAGAGCTGACGATCTGTGTCTTAAGTCTTAAGCCTAATGAAAATGAATGCGGGACTACGGCAACTCCACAAATTCAACCCACCAACAACCAACAACTAAAGGATATGTGCTTGTGCCAGTACAAATGAACTAAGGTTGATCGCCATGGTGATCTCTGTTTTGGTTGTTTTGGTGTAGAAAAAGCTTGAGAGGAGTGAAGGCAACAGACAGACTGATGACAGAATTTTCCCGCCCACATAGCTCTGTTTTTCTCTCAGCATTCAGCATTCAGCATAGCACCCGAAATGAATGCATCACCCACAGAAGACGACGACACGGCTTCAGAAGCTGGTAGTGTAAATTCTTGCGAAGAATTCATCTCCTTTGAATCCATTCGTGACCCATCCACCAACTTGGAGCATTGCATCTGTCTGAGTTGGCCAGGCATTTACGATGAAAGTTATGCATCCTCCACCGACGGCGATTCCATCAAAAGTCACATAAATGTTTCGAAGGAACTCCGTAGAATAAAGCTAACTACACTGCTTGAGGAAGATGATATCGCACCCATATTCGATGGTAGTCGATGGGCGGGTACAAGATTATGGAATGCCGCGGTTCGCGGGATACAATACATAACTGGACATCTTGAGTCTAAATCTGCGTTTTTGGAACACGTGAGCCCCGATCCGAATCAAAGAGTAACAATGCTTGAGTTGGGTTGTGGATTGGGAGTCCCAGGGATGATTTACCATTTACTTGGTGGCAATGTAGTACTGACAGATCAAGCTAATATACTTGGACAGTTAGAGAAGAACGTTGGCAATAATTTTCCTGAAAGCCTGACATCATCTGAAAGTACATTTTGTCGTGATGCGCATAGTATCCGTGCCATGCCTCTCTCGTGGTCAAAAGAAGGCATTTCAGAATTGCTCGACCAATTAAATCTTTCCGAGATCGGCTTTGATATTGTTCTAAACTGCGACTGTGTGTTTGAACCATTGTATGGAAAATCATGGATGCCTTTGAATGAAACAATCAATGAGCTATTGCGTATTAATCCACAATGTGTTGTTATTACTAGTGTAGAGAGGAGAAGAGGTGACAATATAGATTCTTTCTTAGAAATGATGAGGGGAATGGAATTTGTTGGGCATGTCGAACAGGTTTGGAAAGATGACGACAGGAAACCCGTAGAAATTTATGTCACTCGGGGAATATCAAGATGAATAAGTAATATGTTGTGATCTGTCACTTCTTAAATATAAAAAACAAAATGGCATTACTGCCCAGCTTGTTTCTTCAACATTTCTTTCACTCTAGCATCATGCGCTCGAATCTTCTCTCCGACCTTTCTCATCTTTTCTTGCACAATCTCCTCTAGAACCATTTCCATAACGGGAAACGCCAATACTACCAACAACGCAATGGCCCCTTGAAATCCTAGTAAAGTAGCATATCTCCAAAATTGTCCTCGCAACAATAGCGAAAGAAGAAGCGATATGACTGCAAATCCCGCCACTAAAGCTGAATTGCGTTTTTCAAACGAGTTTGTCAGGAAGCAAGTCATTACGACAGTCTCGCCGAACCAGAACGTCCAACTCCAACTAGCATACGCTGTATTCTGTGCGGCATCATTGTTTGTCATATTATTTTCTGTACTATCTCCCAAAATAGCATTATTGGCCTCCACAACTGAATCATCGGGAATAATTAGAAATCGTCGCCCTCGATACATGCAAAATACACCAAATGCAATAATGAGCGGTGACAATGTTTCTTTCAATGTTGCAAAGCTTAACTTTGTCCCAGCAGGCATTGATTGTTTGAGTGCTGAGAAAATTCGTGCAGATAGGAAGCACAGTAGAAGAATTGCTAGAATCGCCTTTGAACAATATTTGATCGAATGAAAGACGGTTTTAGATGGAGTTCATTCGACATCTGGATTGAATGTGTAGTTGCTCCATTCTTTTACTTCCCAAGAACTTACCAACACCATATATCTACTCAAAACGACAGAAACAAACGCCATCAACAACGTTCTAACCACCATCTGCAACACCCCCGCCAACGTAGCACTAGCCAAATGACCCATTACCGTTTCGGTCTTGGTCCCGCTCCCCCCTCCACCGCTCTGCTGTTCCTCCTCCTTACTCTTCCTCACACCACCCTCATCACCGCTCTCCTCCTGATGATGCTCGCCCTCCTCTTCGGCATCATCCAAATCCAATCCCACCAAATCGTATTCTCGACGTAACTTGGGACTGCTCAATACAATTTTGGCACGGGTCAATATACGGAATGTCTCGGCGTCGCCGGACTTGCGATCGGGATGATGCTTTAATGATAATTTGCGGTAATTCCTTTTGAGTAAATCTATATCTATGGCATTATTGTTGTTGTCATCGGGATTATTATCGGAGGACGACGTCGGGTACTTCGGTCCGTATTGGGAGGGTTCGATGGGAGGTTTGGGTATGTTTAGGTAGGTGTAGTAGCCGTCGGGAGAGAGGAGAGTCGATAGGGCTTCGGAGGCGGGGATGTTGGGAGGAGGTGATGCCGAGGATGATGTGCTGCTTTCGGAGATGGTGGAGGATGAGGGTCCGTTGGTATCGGCTGAGAATGCAGTCATGGTGAGAAGATAGAAGACTAGAAGCTACTAGAAGATTGCATTGGTCAACGGTTGCTAATTGTTGTTACAGTTGCAGTCGACAGTCGGCAGGCGCTTACTCGGGCAGTTTTTACAGGCATGCTGTTGATCACAGACGACAGTCGCAGTTGCCAGTTGACAGTTGACACTCGGAAATACAACACATGAACATGGTACACTTTGGTACACTGCCTTAATTTGATGTGATATCTAATCTCTTGTGCAGACGCAATGCGACCGCCGCCATCGAAACACAGTCAACAGCGTGCTGCAGCTTGGCGTTCCAAGGGAGGGAGAACAGGTCAACAAGAATGCTCCAGAGCCAAAGAGAGGAATCTTGAACATTCCAAGAGCAAAGCAATAAAGTTTTACCATGAAGTTCTTGCAGATAATCCAGAGGTTCTAGCCATGTGTCGTGAGCGCACCTCATTCGATGAATCGTTGCGTGCTTGGAAGGATCAAAATGAAATCCAAAATCTTAGTGCATCCACTGCACTTCAGCATTTGAAAGATGCGGGTCTCGTGTTTCAACAGAAATCTGGTACCTCATCGAGGATTGTATGGACTGTTGATGTTGATAACATGGTAATGTCATTCTATGATGCAATACTTCGCAATAACCCGCGGTTGCGTCGATCATGTACAAATCGTAGGGTGCTAAATGATACCATTAACCAATGGAAGATTGATCAACGCTTCCAACGATTTCAAGTATTTCCAAACATGAATATTAGCCCCGCCATATTTGTCTCTACCCTGATGAAATTGGGGGTTATAAGCAACACAAGAGATGTCAGCACACGAGACGAGATCATCTGGGCAGATGCTATTGAAGATATTACCCCTCTGTCACCAGAGGAACAACGTGAGTTGGTTTCGTTCGATCAGAAGCAAATGAGAGCAAATAGGGTAGGCTTGACATTTTACAACCAAATGCTTAAAGATAATCGTGTTCTACGTAGAGCATGTGCCTATCGCAACATACTTGATGATGTTATTCATGAATGGAAACAGAGACCTTCCAATGCGGGAGATCCACCGAAAGATGGGGTGGCATGTGCTGGAATTATCCGTGGATTAGTTTATAAATGGGGTCTAATTAATCATGTAAACAATGAACAAGGTATTGTTGCTTGGAAAGAGGATGTTAAATACTACAATGATGGTGTAATACAATGGAAAGATGCATGGCCAGGACTCGATAAAGAAGGCAATCGAATATGGTTAAGTGATGAAGAATTCAAGAAGCGTGGAGAGGAAATGAAGAATGAATACGCAGCAATAGTGGCATTATCATTCTATAATTTGGTGGTACGGGATAATTTGCAATTGAGGTCTGCATGTACTCATCGGTACTTTTTGAATGATACTATTGATGCATGGAAGATGGAGCATGTGGAATCTGGCAATCCGCCGCGAAATGTTACTCGATCAAATATCATTCACCAGCTTCAAAGGCAGTGGGGGTTCATTGTATCTATTGAAGATGATACAGTTGTTTGGAAGCAGGATGTAGCACGTAATAAGGAAAGTGCGTCGTTCAATGACATGCTTACTGCTTTAATGTCGGGAGATGCGGCTTCCCTGAACAAGTCTTCACATCGTTATCATTGAGAGTAATGCGCACTTGTGAGTGTTGATAAACATTGTGTCTCAAAATAATACCATACATCATATTTGCAAGCTCGGTGGCTGAGTATTACCTTTCCCGGGAAGTTAGGTCAGACAAAAAAATGCTTTTTCGTGTTAGTACAAGTATGCTATTTTCGTGTTATTAGTATAACTTTATTAAACAACATCACACTCTACAGTAAGTGGAATTGTAACAGAAAAAAATCCACCACAATGTTCAGCATCTATGGTTCACTACACAAACTGCATCATAAAAGTTGACGTTGTGGCATTTGGAAATTGGAAGCGCCCGGGTTACCTCCACGGATCACTGATAACAAATAGTAGACAGGAGCCAAAGCGAATATAGAAGTTGACTATTTCTATTGCCAATTTTCCTATAATTGGACTGATCTTGGCTTATGCCCAGATCTACGGAAAGAAGATGTACTTTTAAGAACGTGGCATAAAAAGAGACAAAACATTCTCCATTTGTTTGTTCTTACCTTCAAATTGGTGTCCCACGATCCAGTACACAGAGCGTCTCCGTTCTTATTTACGCCCAAACAAGAAACACGGTTTTCATGCGGCGAAGGCATGGTGTAAGCACTCTGACCAGAATCTGACAAGGTGTCCCATGCGTAACAATTGAAATCTTCGTGTCCACTGAACAAGAGCCTTCCAGATTTGCTGAAGCAAATCGAGGTAACACCAGATGCAGTTTTGTCGCTTTTGAATACATTGACCTCCCCATAACTCCTCATATCGAACAAGCGGCAGGATTGGTCATCAGACCCCGTACCAATAGCATTTCCATCGGGGAAGTATGCCACGGAGTTAATATCAGCCTCGTGACCGACATGAGTCTGCACACACTTGCCGTTACGAAGATCCCAAATCTTAGCAGTGGTATCCACACTTCCGGAAACAAAGATGTTTTGATTGGTAGGACAAATAGAAATAGACATGACGTCTCCTCTGTGATCGGAGAATGTTTTGAGGGTCTCCCCTTTGTTAATATCCCACAGAATGCAAGTAGAATCTCCCGATGAGGTAACAATGTGTTGTTCACTGACGAATCGGCAGCAGCTGAGGTATCCATCGTGGGCTACTAGTTCTTGCGTCGCCTTGGGATTTGTTGCGGCCTGACTTGTATTGTAGATTGAGCAAACATTATCAAGACCACCGCAGGCCACTAGATTGCCCTTGGTTGGTTCAAACGCACAGGTCATCACCCAAGAAGAGCGGAGGGGTATTGCTTGCAGTTTATTCGTTGTAACTGCATTCCAGATGATGAGTTTTCCGTCCTGGGAGGCAGAGACGAGAGTTTCGGAATCTCCCTTCCAATTCATGGCGTAAACCTTACCGAAATGGCCTTTTAAAGTGCGACGAAGTTTGGTGGAGGGGGGGCCACGGAGTTCTCGAATGCCCCCTTTGGCGGAGGCGACTGCCCCGATGGTTGTGTTTTTTCTGTCGGCTCGAGCCTTTTCGATTTGGGCTTTGAGGTCGGCCACCTGCAAATGAGGAGGGATTTTGAAGAGAGACGAAAGGGGGAAGAGTTAGAGTGAGTCTTGGTGCTAAATCATGATCTATCACTCGGTCATCCTATTCAATATTTCCAATAACCTCCATCAATCTAGGACGACAGAATACGATTCTCCACCGGAATTAGGTTGAGAACCGGAGAAAGGGCGGGGCGGCTGCGTTCAATTCAAAAAATCGAGAACGCCACTTCGACAGTTGAAACAAAAGAATTCGGCTCTTCCCATGCAAACCAGCCCGGTCGAAACGCCTTTTCCAATTCATTTCAATGGAACTCACCTCCGCCTCGGCCTTTTCGATCCTCGCTTCCATATCGTCCTCTGCCATGGTTGAGGAGTTAAGGTTGTTGTGCAGATAGAGCAGATCGTTGATTTTTTTTTAGCGTTGAGCGGGCAAGACAAAAATAATCACACCTCTTTTTTTTCTCGAAAAAGTTCATCTCGCAACCTATCTAATTTACCTGTGCCAGATCAAGTGAGAGTATCTTTTTTAAAAATAATCGAAATAAAACTGAATAAAACTTGAAATTTCGATTTTCACGTGAGTTTCACGTGAAACTTTTGCGTGAAATAAATTTAACTAGCGCTCGCCCTTTTGTTAACTTTGACGCCTCGTGTGCCACCAAAAATACTCGCTCCACAACGAAACAAAGTTAGGCCATTGTCGAGCACCCTCAGACGACGCGGCCGAAACTTCACGCATCACGTTAGAGCCTGTTGTTTCCGAGAAATCCTGGTTGGCGGTACAAGATCGTGTTGGAGGATCGGTTGCCGGATGGGGTCTCGTTCTCCGGATCCGACGTGATCGAATTCGTCGCTGAACGTTCCGTCGGCGCTCCAAAGGGTATAGGTGAGATGTCTGACTTTACACGGCTTATTCTACACTGATATCTTCACGCCTCACTTCATTCTGTGTTGATTGCGTGATTCTGTAGTGACATCCGTTTGATTGCTGTGATGGCTCTGCTGGAGTGTCAAACCACCAGCAGAATTCGGTTTGAATAATGCAGATTGATTGGGTTGCATCGGGGCAGATTGTCGCTTGCATCTTGACTGTTTGCAATGCGGAAGGCAGTTGGAAGATTGATCGATTTTGTTTGATTGCAATACTTTGATTTACAGACTTATGTTCCTATGAACGAATGGACAAAATGACTCAGTAGTGGGGGCAGATCTGAAAGGATCTACCAATGGATCTGTAACACGACAATCAACCCACAAGGGAACAATCAAAATCCGATAGAAGAACATGCAACAATCCTTTGAGAGTGATCATACACGACAAGCTAACGTTTGAAACAAAACAATTCAAGCAACACAACCCATCTCCTCTATCTGAACAATCATTGTGCAACCTGAACGCGGAGGTAGTCATATGAATTCGACAACCTTTCCAGCTGCTTCATACTTACGTGGGGGTGAATTTTTGATGTATTTGAGTCAGAGGCCGGAACGACAAATCACGCCAGAGGAGGAGTCAATTTCTCTGGATGTAGAAGCTCTAACCTGATGCGTGAAGTTTCAGTGGCTTTGTCTGAGGGTGTTTGACGACATCCTAGCTGGATTTTGTCATCGGAGCGGTGGATACGGTACAGTAGGGCTAAGAGGATTCACTAGATAGTCGCTAGTTAAATTAATCAAAATAAATCGAAATTCAGTTTTCAAGTTTTATTTTACCAAAAGATAGATTCACTTGATCTGGCACAGGTAAATATCCCAACCCAGAGGACAACTATAGCGCTTAATAGAATGCAGGTAAGTCTATGAAATTGTTAGTACCCGTAATAAGATGGATGGGTGTAAGTTGTAGAGGGTGGCAACAGCATATTACAGTAAGTATTTCACTCAAACTCAAAGTAAGATGAGGGGAGTTAGTTCACCGCATCCTCTGCCAAATGCAAATCATATTTCAGGCAGTTCAAAAAATCAAAGAGAAGAAGACAGGGTTTGGTTAGGTTAGGGCCAGCTTTTTAGCTCTGTGTACCTACCATAGTTCCTTTGGGAGTGGAGACAGCTCGACTGAACCCCATAGCTGCTGAATGCAATTGGCTTACACAGGTAATCTAATACTTCAATAAACTGTATTACCTGTAACGTTTTAAGAATAGAACACGTTCAACACACAACCACAACATGAAAACATGAAGATGAGATCATCATCCATCACCCTTCTACTAATACCAACGCCCCTCATAAACGGATTTGTAGTCCATAATGCACGGACTCGTCAAACATCAATTCCATCCTACCCAACACTTCTATTCAACCAGGAAGAAGATGAGGAGTACAATATTTATCTGGACGACGAGGCATCCAATGCCTTTTTTCAAAAGCGAACGTCCTCATCTCTTTCGACTCCAAGTAGTTTACAAACGAATGCCAATCATGAACGAAACGAGGTAGTGAGACGTTGGTTATTGTTCTACCTACCTAGGTTGAAACCCCACGATGTGGAAATTTATACCCGAGAGTTTATTAAGGATGGATTTGATACAGAAGAAATGTTGGATGTGGTCGTGGAGGAGGATTTAGAGTTCATGAAAGTGGTGAGTTTTTGATTGTGATACAACCAATATGGGGTTCATTCACGCGCTTGTGATAACTTGGCCCCTGGGTAGTTACAATTGTTTTGTCTGACGAGAGAATATGTACATCATTGATTAATATAATATTATTAGGCCCATCAGCGAGCTCTGGGTAAAAAATTGAAGAAAGGACGTGATGCGCAACAAGCAAGAGGAATTGTGAATGCATTAAATGTCTTGGGTGATGATAGCGAGTCAATGAAGAAAAATAAAATACCACCATTGTCGAGTGGTGAGTGTGAACATGAAGAGGAATGCTTTGACATAACACAAAATCAATTTCCGACAAGAAGAAGTGGGTCATTATCTACTGGATTACCACCTTTGAATGTTGCTCCATTAGATGTGAAGAAGGGGAAGAAGAGTCAAAATTTGTTGTCAGAGCAGAGACTAGAGGTAGAATGCGACGAGGAAGTTGAAGAATGCTTTGATATAACACAAAGTAGATTCCCAGATAGAACAGAGTCGTTGTCAACGGGGATTTCTCCTACCAATGTTGGTGCTGCTGTATCTGTTGGAAGGAAGAAACAATCTATTAAGAGAGGGGATAAAGTTGGGTCAAAGCTACTAAATGTGAAAAGTCAAGAGGAATGTGAGGAGGGTGATGATGAGTGCTTTGATATTACACAAAGTAGATTCCCAGCAAGAACAAAGTCATTATCTACCGGACTGCCTCCATCAAACAGTCATCATAATGATGCTTCGAAGGAGGTCAAGGACTTTCTCCCGCCGAGGCACACCAAAGATCACTATGATATTACGCAAAATCTATTTCCGGAAGGACGAAGAGCTACATCTACTTTCAGCAATTTGGCTTCTGGGAAAGTAATGCAAACAAATAACGGAGCCGGCGGTGGTGATTTCAAGTCCAATCAATATCAAGAGACATCTGCGTTTGACATTACACAAAACTTGTTCCCCGAAAAGCCCGGGCAAACACTTTCTGCATTTGATGCAACGGAGAAATCGGAAATGAATAGTCGTCCTCCACCTCAGTTTATGGATGGGAGTAGCTACGTGCTTGACATCAATAAACGTCAAATTTCAAAGGATAGATCGTTGCTGCCTCTTTCCGTCAACACAGGGACTGTCAAATCCAAAAAGGCAGCAATTGAATTCGAGTCATCAGACGACTATGTGGATATCACAAAGCAACATTTTCAATCTGACCGATCAACATTCACACAGCTTGTAAACTCTGGTACCAAAAAAGACGGTACAACATACGGTTCGTGGGATGAAAGTAGATTAATAACAATTCCCGAACGAACGAAAGATGCCAGTTGGAGATTTCGTAGATCCTCCAATAATGTGTACCTGGATAAACCACAATTTTCTCCTGACCTCAGTCCGCCTTCCTTTGGAAAGCCAGGTCTTCCTGAATCGCGTTATCAGCAAATATCAGGGACGGTAAATATAGAACCAAAGCAGAGGTTCAATACATCTGAGGCTAATTACAGAGATGTTGTTGCTACATCTGACCGACGGCCACTCTCAGAAACCGCTAATGCAGCTGTGGAAAAAAGGTTTAATACATCCGCAGAGGTTTACAGAGATGCGTTTGTTTCAGTAGAACGACCACCGCTTTCTTCTACTGTGAATGCGATACCAAACCAAAGGTTCAATACAATAGATGATAGTTACAAAGATCCCCAATCGTCATCGGATCGTCGAATTCTGTCGTCAATTGCTCATACTCCATCACAGCAGCGGTTCATAACATCCGAGCAGGGTTACAGAGATAATTCGGTCCTATCTGGTCGACAGCCATTCAATGTAAATGCTGCACCAGAGCCGCGGTTCAAGACGAAAGAACAGAGAAGGAGTGATTCATCTGACGGTTTTTTCTCTTCATCGTTTGCTACGGATAATGCACAGCCTCTTTCTTTAACAATTCATTCCAGTAACAGCCGGTTCAACACTGTGACGAGAAAAACATTATTCACCACAAACAAAACAACTGATGGCACGGAAAATGAGGTTGCTGGAATTGATGTCCCACCCGCATTCAACAAGAGTATTGAGATGGTTACTATCTCCTCAAGAAAGACAACAACTAGCGATGCCTCTTCATCATCCAACACAACAAATCTAAGCAATACATTAAGGGCCTCAATCAACGCTGAACCACCACTATCACAAACAATTCACTCAGTATCTGATCGTTTCAATATAACTAGGAAGAGCTCGTCGTCCTTTGCAACTCAGACTGTTGGTTTTGATATGCCACGTGCATTTATTAAGAATATTGATATGGTTACAACATCAAAGGCGAAGAATGGAAAGAATACAGCTGATGAGATTAAGTTCTCGCCAAATCTTTCTTCGTCAACAACTGTCAAAGACTTGACAAAGCAAACACACAACGAATCAAGTCAAGAATTGAACCCTGATGACAACCAATTTTCGTCAATACTTTCTGAATCAACCACCATCCGAGATGTCAGGCGTACTCAACAGGGACTTCAAAATGAAGATGCTCCTCTCGTTGATGAAAATCGGTTTTCTCCAGACCTTACTCGTGTATCAAATGCAAAGCATAAACCGGGATCAAACTTGAAATCAACACCCCATATGCCTCTTGATGAAGGTACTGGAATCGACCTCAATTATTTTTCGGAGATATCCGATCTTTGTCCTCCTTCGAAGCTAAGAAATTCTGGTCCTAATACCCAAACCAAGATGGAGGAGTCTGTTGACCAGCTTCTTGATCTATCCTCTCGTAAAACTGTCAACACTGCGACAAAAGCAGATCGTAGTGCTTCTGCTTCCTTGTCTCAAGATCCATTTGTTGATGTGCCACGATTCTCTCAGCCTGAAACATTAATGGGTCCATTAAGGGTCAAGAACCTAACTGCACCTCCTATTGAATCAGATGATTTAGGCGTCGATCTCGTTAAATTTTCGCCAACTTCGAAGCTTCGTCCTCCATCTCAAGTTCGTTATATTCAACGGAAATCAGCAGATAAACAATCTCAACCGCGTGCACCCCACATTAATCCTTACTTCTATCAACTGTCAGTGGGCCAGTCAAACCGAAATCAACAACAAAAGAAAATATCCGAATATGTATCGGTTGATCAATTCCTCGATCTTTCATCTCAGCACACCGTTAACAATTCTTCCATGACAGCTTTAGGTCAGCATGCTATCATGTCAAACGATCCGTACGTTGACATCACTCGATTTTCAAATCCGGAATCGTTCTCTCCACCATCCAAAGTAAAGACATATGTTCCTATAGAGGATGAATACTTCGACATTACTCAGAGTTCTCCCAACGGTAGTCTCACTCGAAATGTAAGTTCAGTTAGGGATGCGATTGCTGCTACAAAAAAGAGAGTGAACAGCAATCAGAACCCTAATAGTCTTCTGAGAAATGTTAGCTCAGTCAGAGATGCAATATCCGCTTCAAATGTTCGAAAAGAAGGGGAACTAGACAATATTCACATGGAGAAATTTGAGTCACCGGAAGATGAAGTGCGACACTGGTTACTGTTGCGCCTTCCTTATTTAAATGAGGAGAGCATTGTAGCTTATACTGAGAAGTTGATTGAAGATGGATTCGACTCAAACGATATGTTAGGCGAGCTAATTGAGGAGGATGTTAGTTTCATGGAAGATTGCGACAGGGAGCTGTTGGTATTCTTCATGGATCTGAAGTATTGGTTTTTAGCTCACCTACCTCAGCTTGAAGAATCCTACATAACACAGTATTCACGCCAGCTTATAGATGATGGATTTGATTCTTTTGAGATGATTGACGAATTAAAAAGGGATGATTTGAACTTCATGAAGTCCGCGCACAGGCGAGCCTTTGATATGCAATTTCCTGAACAGAATGAAGATGAAGAAGCATCATTTGACATCACACGAGATCCTTTCCGCCAAGAACGTCCTTCTCTTGCATCTGATCCTAACCACTACTCAATCACATCAGCAAAGAAGGAAAAAGCCGAGAAGCCCACCGTTGACGATACTGAAGAGAGCTTTGACATTACCCGGGCGTCATTTCCTGCTCGACCTTCTTTAGCTACAGCTGTACAACCTGAAGATTCCGACTACCACGAACAATCATTCAAAGAACCCGACGTTGCCGCTGGCTCTGCTTCGCCAAAAGCCGAGCTGTATCAATTTTACACCGAAAAGGGCCTCAACCAGAAACAAGCGTCAGATATCAACAACTTTTACACAGTCTTAGAAAATAATGCGTCACATGACAAGAAGTTCACATCAATATTCACATGTCCTATCACTGGAGAACACTTCCTGGCTGGACATTGGAAAGAAGGTGGAGAAGTCTTGTCAGTTGGTCACGCCTATTGGTATAGTGAGTCGTCTATTTCCTTGATGTAATTCGATTAACTCCTGCACGCCATACTCATTAACTGCTATGTGATATTAGAGACGAAGAAGCAAGCTCAACATGCAGCAGCTGCTAAAACCCTTGGTAAGCAACATGAAGCTTTATTGAAGTCTATTCATTGAATGTTCTAATTTTGATACCTACCTAATTACGTGCTTGTGTTTTTACAGATTGCATTTCTTTTCTAGAGTCTCAAGAATCTGGTTTCGGGCCACCAATGCAGCGATGCAAAGACATACCATATTCAGCAAACGACGCACCAATAATCTCATCTCTCTTGCCTGCTGGGGTTTTGCTGCCGACTCCACGGTACAGGCTAGAAGCAGAAGCATTCTGAATGGGACCAGGTAGAAAATACATGTATATGATGTGTCCCTTACACCATTATTGATCGCCATCATGGTGCTCGGATGAAAGAGTTCTATCTGTAATATCCCCTGTCATTGCTATCATTTCTTAGCCAGACACAACTGCATATGAAAATCAAGCCTCAGATAAACACTGTGTGGCCTGTTGCTGTATTGTCTGCCTGATGTATCCAGGAGATGACGAGAGTGTCAGATATTATTTATTCATATCTTTCAATCCAATCAAACAATTTTATAAGTATTCATTTTTGTACGGCAATAGTAAAACACCATTTGATTAAAAAAACATAGACCACTAATTAGTATGCTTGTGAATTTTTTACAGTCGTTCCAGCAGGACCAAAAAGAACAGAATGTTGACTGTTTGCCGTTGGTTGTCACTTAGTAGTACCTAAGTGATACACAAAGACTTGTAAAAATAGTTTCGTTTCATTTTTAAATCATGAGTGGGGAATTTTTTCAGTAAATTTTAGTTTTTCGTTATGTAGATGAGTTTCATGCACTCAAAGGAGAAAGGAGACAGAACATTGATAAAACTAATTCAGTTCAGTGCAGCTGATGAAGAAATAAGCAGCTGATGAAGAAATAAGCAGCTGATGAAGAAATAAGATATGTGGAGTTGCACCTGGAGCTTCATTCACAACGGGATTCCAAACTTCTGCTGATTGTTCCTCTGCACTGCTACTCTTAATTTCAACCGAACATCTTTGCTGTCGTCTTCTCCAAGAGAACAGTCAGCAGTGTTACACTCACATCAGTAGTAATAGTTTCCTAAATTCTCCAACAGATTCTAGAGGCCCCTAGGAATAAATGGTGAGGGGTTTTTGTCTCACTGGTAGAATCAAGGGTTATTTTTCTTTGTCTTCATCCCCTTCCTCTTCTTTTATATATTCTCATTTAATAAATGATTATCCTCTTCTAAGTATTTCATTTGTACTATTTGATATTTGCTACTAGCACTAGAGAAGACTGGATTATTCTGATTAATTTTTGAGGGAAGAAAATGCAGTGACTGTTGCACAGTATATCAGATGTCATCCAAAGCACACTAGGCACAATGCAGATTGGACTTTATCAATGAAAAGTGAGTGTGATGGTGATGATGGTGGACAATGAATTACAAGCACATCCTTGTCTAACCATATTAAATACAAATGATATGACATTGGAAGGGTCAACCTGAGGTGAATGGCCTGAATCGGTCCAAACATACTCGATCTGGGTGCGAAAAGTGGGTTTGGGCCAAGCCAGATTTGTACCCACTCCTAACCGGAAAATAGG
>JALLPH010000637.1:0-20902 GCA_036939855.1 Cyclotella choctawhatcheeana
CCATTCATTATACTTATAATGAGAAGTTGAAAGGGTTGAGATGCTGTGATATTCTTAAATCAACCCAAACATACTCCATCTTGGTGTGAAATGCAAGGTACTGGACCTGAAATTGTTATCACCCGCTACTCAAAAGCCAGAGTATGGCGATGGTTATACATGATGAACTCAAATCTGGACCTTGCCTAACCATTCATTATACTAATAACAAGATATTGGAAGGGTTGAGATGCTATGAATTGCCCCAATCAGTCCAAACTTACTGAATCTTGGTGTCAAAAGTGGAAGACAGGTAAGCCAACTTTTACCCCTACGGTGACTGAAAAACACGTTGTGGTTACCATTTTAGAGCCAAACACTAATCTCAACCTTCTCCAACCATTAATTATACTTATAATGAGAAGTGGAAAGGGTTGAGATGCTGTGATATTCTTAAATCAATCCAAAATCAGACAATCTTGGTGTGAAATATTGGAGCTAGGAGTGAAAATTGTTGCCAGCCATGAGTCAAAAAGTAGGGTGTTGTGATGGTTATAGATGATGCACTCCAATCTGAACCCTGTCTAACCATTCATTATACTTATAATGAGATATTGGAAGGGTTATACCCAAATTATTGACATTTTTGTTCAAAAAAGTACCTTTCAGGCTCAAAATATTTTTTGATAAGGATGTCAAAATTTGCCAATGTATAATTAATGCATAAAATTGTTTTGCACTAGAAATAATGCATCATAACAACTCCATAGCACCTCTTAAAGTGGTTTTACAAGTGAAAAAAGGCCTAAAATGACGATTTTTAAGTGTTTTTTGCGAAAAAGTCCCTTTTGGGTCAAAATTTTTCGCTTAATTTTTTTTACATCTCAATGAACGCCAATGCAAAAATATTTCCAAATTTCGAAAAAATCGGAGGACTTTTATTAGTTGACCCATTTCTCACGACTCCCCCTAGTCAAGATTTGGGCTCATATTATTTTTCCACGCGCGTCAGAAAAAATGCCTGTAAGCAAGGAGAATCACGCGGATGCGGACGTAGAACACCTATGTTTGTGTCCGCGTTAGCTGTAAGGAACAGCGCCTCAATGTCATCAGTCTGCAATTGTACCAGGCATACTTGCACATGAATATCCGGCAGAGAGACAGAGAATTAATGACAAACGAGGAGCTTCATTATCAGATGAAGCATTCTTTGATGTTAAATCATACCAACCTTGCAACACAAGACTTGACCACAACAACAAGGAGGCCGAACTACTGATCTCAAAGCAAAGTAGGTCATTAGCCAGTACCAGTACAGGAGCATACAGCAACAAACTCAAAAACTTGACAAACAGTATGCTGCTGCTGCTCTTAGTTGGAAATGGAGATAACGAGTTAGTGGGTCCATTTGTATCTGCACAAAAGAGGTTCATCAGAGGACATGTGATATTACCTCTTGTTGTCGGACCATTTGGTGAAGCTAATAAAGACTTTGAGAAAGTTTTGATAACCCTTGCTTGACTGTTGGCAGCCGCTGACTCAGCAGCTTGTGAATAGGGGGTGTTTTGCTAAATTTATCTTCTAGTGTGTCAGGGCCAACAAATGAGGCTGAAGTGTGACAAGAGGCTGAACTTCAGCCCCTTCCCCCATTCTTCCGCTTTGCTCCCGCCATGATGCCGCCTTCACTCATCCATCATTCATAGCCTATACCATCCATGACACGCCCGTTACAATAGCTTACGCCTCCGCTACATCCTGCCATCTCATTATATCATGATGTGTGTCAAACAACTTACAAATTCTCCAGTCCCACCTAGGCGATTGTCAGGCGTCAGGCGGAAAAATGTGAGTTTGTAGGGCTGACGCCTGACAAAAATGGGTTATGAGTACAATAATTTGTCAGCCTCATTTGTCAGGATGGCAAAATCGCCTGAAGTTTGGCAATTTGTCGAGCGATTTTGCGATCCCAACAAATGAGGCTGAAGTTTGACAAGAGGCTGAACTTCAGCCCCTTCCCCCATTCTTCCGCTTCGCTCCCGCCATGATGCCGCCTTCACTCATCCATCATCGCCATCTCATTATATCATGAGGATGCGTGTCAATTGCTCATCGCTTCGTGCTGTTTTCAGCCTCTCCGGCTTCAGCTTCACCCCTCCTTCGCTGGGCTTTGGTTTCACCTCCTACCAGAGAGACATCGGAGTTGAACACTTTTTCTTGGGCTGAATCTTTTTGGATGATTCTTGGCAGTGGAAGTTCTGGAGGAAAAATTGCTACGAGGACGCTTGTTGGTAGACAAACGGGATTTGTCCACAGACGCGGAGTGGCTGTGTCGCGACGCTGAAGCAGGAAGATCATCTGTTTCATGAATGAATGAAGGATGCATGAAAGCAATGCGAGGGTACAAATGGGCGAAGGCTCGTGACAGCAACATCTTGGTGAGATAGTGAGATGATGACTTGAATAAGATCATGCGCAATAAACGATGCAGTGTTGTGGCAGCAGCGGCGGGGAAGATACAACGCTGCCACAATGGCGATGGTGGCGGTACACTACGATCAACGCTAGTATTGCAGCAGCTGATGTGCTGCGGTGATGGCGTTCACTTCGATTTTGTGAGACGGCTGACAATTATCTGAGTCTTACATGGTGAGTCTCAAAAATTTGTCAGTCGTCAGTTTACAGGTTCAGGCGCTACAAACCCACAGCAGCTCACAGAGGGCCAGCAGAAGGGCTTAATTTGTAAATATATTTCTGTGTGAACTACGACTACGGTAATCAATACTCATTTCATCAAACAGTTAGACGGAATTGTTGAAATTTTCTTTTGCTGAGAAGTTGTTTTTGGAACTGTTGTAGATGCTGCTTGAGGATGCAAAGACAAAGTTCTGCACAATTGCGATATGGCGGTGTAGTTGTGTTGGAATGCTGTGTTGAAATAGAATTACATTGATGTGTTGAGCACATCGCACAAATTGATTCGACAGATAAAATATTATCACAATAAAACACTCACACATGGGGAGCAGGGCTCACTGTAGATCCTTGTAGTATGACGGTCTTGTGTTGGTGATCTTCATTAATTGCTAATTGACGCATGGTTGAGTTACATGTGTAATTGATGATTGATTCATGACTGATCGCCAAGAAGCAAGGGTTGTACTATTGTACCTCTGTGTCCGGTTCTGTCCTGTCGTGTCCGGCTTGTGTGAGTTTGACCGGATAGGGAGGGGCTAAAAATTGGGGGCAAAATAAAGTGGGCGACCTTTTCCTTCCTGCCCTCAAATGTGTTATTCGTTATTCTATCTAGGTTATTCTTGACAATGAACAAATTCAAGTGGCCGAAACGGTATGCTCTCCACATCTTGATATCATGTACATCATTAGAAGCGAAGCATCTTTTCCCCTGTCGAACAAAATTAACATGGGTCAACGGTATCGCCCACCTCCCCGAGCACATGTCGGATCCAACCTACATTATATCCTCGGCATTCGGTAACGTCGACGTGGACTACTGCCATAATCCCAGTTCCATGACATCCGAATCCGATTACATTGGCTTCCTCAGAGATGGGATTCAGGCCTCGGGACATCAGATGGGACGAGTGACGAGGGAGGTCGATGTCCTAGTGGATCATTTGCGCGATGCTCTGTCGGAGGTGGGCAAATCTGGAAAAGTTATACACATTGCTCATTCGCAGGGATCCGTCATCACATGGCTCGCGGCTAAGAAATTGACATCTGAGGAATGTAATCGGATCGAGGTGATTAGTTTCGGCGGTGCTGCTACCATCTGTACCAAGGAATTTCCATTTTCGAGATGTATCAACTATTATGCGGTGAATGATCCTATATTGAATGTCGTTCCTGCCGCGGTTAAGGCATTGAAATCGGGATTTTCATTTGGTAGCGGAATGGAACAGGAGATCATATTTCTTGCGTCACGAACAGGTAAACATCTCAATAGATTTCTGTTGTTGCAGTTACAGATGTATATTCTTTGAAAAACAATTACACCAAACTCAGGTATTACTTCATTTGCATGCAGGTGACCCGGTGACAGACCATGGCTTACTAAATCCAACATACTTGGAAGCTTTGCTCTGGGAGGGACAGCGATATCAATCATTGTACAAATCACCCATCGGAATAGACACAGCATTTATCGCTCCACTGGCTTCCTCAGCGAGTTGGTTTCCAAATTTTGCATTTGAAACGACCAAGAGATTGATAGTGGCCATACTTAATTTGATTGTGTTGCTACGTGAATTTCTTAGAAGCATATTTATCGAGATACGCGGCAAGAGGGGCGAGCGGTATGAGCCAGTGCCTTTTATATAGCAACCATCAGAGTATGCAATAACGAAAATGCCACAGAACTTCAGATGATATGTCTCCTTATGAGAAACAATATACAAACAATATACAAAAGTTGGTTGTTCATGTCTGCATGAATATGTGTGAGATTCGTCAACGAAATAAGATCTCTTGTTATATAGAAGTAGTGAGTGTTTTGAGCTGATGCTAGAAATGCTAGAATAGAAAAATCATATTATGAAAGGATACGTCAGTGAAAACCATTGGTGACAAGATGCAAATACAAAACAGCTCATCAAGTTACGAACTTTTAAAAGCGCTATGATATGATAGAAGGCATGCATCTACCGAGCCTTTGTTTTCAGTGCCTTAGCTTGCTTCTTTGTTATCTTCACATCCGGTTGCGCGGATTCTTTCAGTAGTTTTTTCACCTTATTCGAGGCCATTACACGATCATATAGTCGTTTTGATTTGTCATAACCGTAGCACATTCTGCAATCAAATGGACTAAAACCGAATTCACCATCTATCTCCCAATCTAAGTTTAAGAAACACAGTTAATTAGTCGAAGAACGAACAAAAAAACAATGATTTGACAGTGTACTCGATCGCACCTATACCCGATTGAGCAGCTTCCCATTCATCAGGAGTTAAACATGTCGTTGAATGAGTCACAACACTTGGTACCTGCGGCTTGTAGCCCTCTCTTATGGGGAGACTAAATTCCCTAGACACATCCTGAATAAATTTCTCAGGAGATCGCTCAATCTCTTTCAGCCTCACCAGTTTCACATTTCGAGTAACGGCAATAACTTGCTTCATAATTTCCAATTTATGTTTTCGCAGTGCAAACACATTATTATACGTGTAATTGAGGCTGGGCTTGGATATACTAACTTCGTCATCTCCTTCAATGTGCGAGATACTTCTCATGAAAGGAACGCTCTCGGCCTGAGAGTGGGAGGTAAACAAGTGCACCGTTGAGTTTTTATATTATGGAGATAATAACATGGTAAGATTGCAGATGATGAACAACCTTACCCAGTCAACCCACGGGAATGTAGACATGAAATTTAGTAATTTCACGCCGATCAAGTTGTTCTGATTCATCCATATTTTTGCATTAGGGTCGGAAGCAGGTCCACATTTTTCTGGATGTTTAGGAGGGCAAAGATGATATGGCTTTCGAAACATGGCTTCGGCCCTAATCCAAAAAAATCAGGAGAGATGTATCAAAAAGCAAGATTAGTATTACTTACACGCAACAGATAACATGCTATATTTGACAAAACACGACGTACCAATCACACGGAGAACGAACAACAAGGATCCATAGAATATCAGTCCTAGCTTCAATCTCTGCCAATTCTGTCTCATTCAACAAATCATGTCGAAACATATGCTTATGCATAAGGACGGGTATACCCGATGCAAACCGTTCCAATTTCGATCCCATGGTGTTTGGTGGATCGAATGCTTCTGCCAATGTTTCGGATACGTATGTGGTTCCAGAGTTTCTCTCTCCTAATTTGAATTTCCATCAGAATGGGTAAGATATTTGGCAGAAACAATACATACACAAACATAATATATTATACACTCACCCAACAAATAAATGACAGACGGAGCCTCTTTTTCATCTCTATATTCATCATAACACAAACGACAATCCAACGGATGATGTCCAAAATTAGATTCAATCTTCCAATCAATAAACGATTGTGCCTCTTTCCATTTGGATTGACTCATGCACAGTGACAGTGATGGAGATGCAGTATCCACACTACCCGTAGAGACGATTGTATTGCCTTCTTCTCTTGTTGCGAAATTGAAATTGTATTCCTTTACTAAATCTTTAATCAGCGCCATTGGATTTAATACAAATTCACGTGTTCGGACAATCTTGACGTGTCGTGGATGTATCGATGAAATAATTTGTTGTGTTATTAATAAATTCCTTTTTCTCATTTCAAAGATTGTCGCATGGGTGATTATTGCGGTATTACCGGTACTACTGCTTTGTTGCTTATTGGTATTATTATCGGTGGGAATGATTTCTATACCGTGTTCGACATCGGGCCAATCGTCCCATTCATAGTTGTAAGTAGTGTCACGTTGTAAACCATCCCCGTTGCATAATGACGACGATGATTGCTGTGATGAATCATAATGTCTATAAGTATTTTGAAACATGGTATTCTCGAAACAAACCCGTTGCTTAAGCCGTATCATTGCCTCTGCCCATTCACACGGAGAATTAACAGCGATAACCCATAGGATATCCGTTTGTTTTGCAACGGCGTGTATCTCATTGTTGTTTAGTAATGTGTTTCTGTGTATGTGTTTGTGCCTTGATACAATTGTGTTGTCAAAGGCATCGGTCAAGACTTGTACTATTTCATCTACTCCGGAGGCACGTTCTCCTAGGACAACGATGCGTGTGGGCGGCGAGGGCAGCGATGCTGTAGTGTTTATAATCAAGTCGGCATCATCATCATAAGTAAGTGTGACGTGTTGCAGATGGGCGTTGGGTCGATACGTTTGACGTATAATGAAGACATGTAAAGCTCCTATGATGAATAGGATGGAGGCTATCCAGCGTTGTTTTAGGATTCTCTTCATTGGCTCATGCTCATGATTATTATCATTTCATTTATCTAGCGGGCGTTGGCCGTTGGCGTTGTTGGGCAGTGGTAGGTAGCAGTGGCATTGGTGGCAGTGGTAGCAGTGGCAGTGCGGTACTATGGTAGCAGTGGCAGTGGTAGCAGTGTCAGTGGTAGCAGTGGCAGTCGGCAGTCGGGGCTTGCTCCTGTCGACTGGCAGTCGTCCACTCTACACATGATGACACCCAAAACTATTTAATCTTGTTCCACGCCCATGACGTTTTTAACGCCTTCCTTTATTAATTAGAGGGCTAAATATACTTTTACCTAGATGATTTGCCCTCTAGATCTATATGTCCCACAGCTTCTCAAAAAAATCTTGTCGAAATGCAACCATGTCTAAAGCTGTTATCATCATCATTACTAATCAGTAGCAGTCGATCAACAGTCTCAACAGTAGCTGCCTTCTCCAACACAGCATCAGTCGCCTCATTATTCTCTCCTTTGGCAGATCTGGATCATAGACAGTTGCCGTCATCATCTTCCATCCGTAAGAAAAACTATCATCGTCATCGTCGTTACTCCGCCCACGCCAGGAACGAACCATCACGGCCGACGACGATGCCTCCCAAAAAGTCAAAGAAGGATATCACCAACGTCAGCAGCAGCAGCAGCAGCAGCAGCAACGTGCTCCATGCGCCAGAATCGTTATTCCAAAACACCGCCACCGCAATAGACCGTACACGTACCAAACTCCTCACGCCATCCGTATCCACACCCCGAAGTCCCCAAAATCTATCCGATCCGTGCATCGTATACTGGATGATACGAGATGTACGCACCAAGGATAATTGGGCCATGCTCTTTGCTCAATCGTTGGCGGTGCAGTATCAATTGCCGTTACGGGTGATGTATGTTTTGCCTCCTCCACCTGACACTGATACCACAAATAATGATGAAGAAGAATATGATGAAGATGCACCCCCTCCCAACCCCATCGAAATGAGCCCGACACAACGTCACGGATCCTTCCTATTAGAGGGATTACAAATCGTTTCACGTGAATTAGAAAATGTCCACGTACCGTTCGACATCTTACGTCCGTCCGCACGAGATACAGTGGGTGAAACCATATTGCATCAATACTGTACTACTACGGCTACAATATCATCAACAACAACAACTACCACCACGACGTCATCGAATCTTAATGCCATTGCAATAATATGCGACATGTCCCCCCTCAAAACACCACGTCATTGGACGGAAATTCAAACATCTCCCTTACTGCAATCACACAATATACCATTGCTACAAGTGGATGCACATAACATTGTACCGGTTTGGATGGCATCGAGTAAACGCGAGGTGGGAGCACGGACGTTACGAAAGAAAATTCATGAGTTGTTTGGGGATTATTGTTGTTCTTTTCCGGAGTTTGTGGGTAATGCTCATTTAAATCAAGAGCAGCAACAAAAACAAAAGCTACAACAACAGCATGATTGGAAAGGGTACGAAACTTACATGAAATTAGACACGACCATTCAACCCGTAGATGGAATGATTGCCGGAGCCGAAACGGCCATGAAACGATGGAACGATTTCCTATCCTCCTCCTCCAAAGGACAGGGATTACAAAACTTTGACACACTCCGAAACGATCCCACGTATCAATACGTATGCTCCAATCTATCACCTTACATAAACACCGGTCAAATCTCTTTTCAAAGATTGGCACTCGATATACGTGCCTTGAAAAAACACCCCAACGGTACCGCGGCCTTCATTGAGGAAGGAGTGGTCCGACGTGAATTATCGGATAATTACGTGTATTACACACCGGACGTGTATGATTCGTTGGAGGGGGCGGCGGAATGGGCGCGGGATAGTTTAGAGTTGCATAGTGTGGATGAGAGGGAGTATTTGTATACGTGGAAGGCTTTGGAACGGGGTGAAACGCATGATGAATTGTGGAATGCGGGACAGATGCAGTTGGTGAGAGAGGGGGGAATGCATGGCTTTGTGAGTTTTTTTTTTAAATGATTATATATCGATTCAATATTGTATTTGACGTGAAAAATATATGACACTTGAGCTAATGATGCGTCCAACTCATGAATATATATATATCTGTCTTCCTCTCGACAAAACTTGTATAGATGAGAATGTATTGGGCCAAAAAGATATTGGAATGGACACCCTCACCCTCCTACGCCCTAGCCACGGCACAATACTTCAACGACCGATACGCCTACGACGGGAACGATCCCAACGGATACGTCGGCGTCGGATGGTCCATCATGGGAATACACGATATGGGATGGAAGGAACGACCCATCTTTGGTAAGATCCGTTACATGAATTATGCGGGTTGTAAACGTAAGTTCAAGATTGATGCCTTCGTGGCGAGGTATAGGGGAGCCAAGGAAAATGCGGCAAAGGCATTGTCGGGTGATAAGAAGAGTGGAGATAGTAACAATGTATCCGGGAAGAAGCGCAAGAAAGGATGATTTGTACTGTATAATATTACCTCATTGGTCAGGTACCCCATGATAGGCTTGTCTATCTTTCGAAGTCTTGGGGAGTTAAAAGATCATATACTACCAGTGATATGTATTATATGATATCTGAAATCCCTTTCTTTCATTTGATAGTCATAAAATTAACTTATCAGCAATGACCAATGGAACCCAGTTCCCAAGATTTGCCAATTCGTATTCACTCCTTTCGGATGGAACTAAAGCAGGTTTATCCAAACCAATCATATGAAACAAGTCCCGGTAAGCGGCACCTTGAATGGTTCCAAGCAATCCGTTTTCATTAGCAAATGGAAATTCATTGATTTCGTATATGAATGGCTTCAGATCTTGAGTCATTGCAAAGTCAACCCTCAAAAATGAGAAACATGCAGCTCCACTTGCTGCGATGCCACGATTCACGGTATGATTTTGAATGACCGGTTGAGCTTGTATCAAAATTTTTGCTATAAGTTCGGTCGTCCTCGAAATAAAGAGCCCTTTCTCAACATCGGTCAGCTCGAGATTTTCTGAGATATGATCAAACGATTGAATGTCAGAATAAGTCTGGTTTATGTGGCAGCCCAGCTCGATCTGATGTTTCCTACCATGTGTGTCAACACTACAAGGCTCAAGTGGGTTTGTATTATTAATTTCGTGGTTTGCAAACCTTCCCCCAATATTCTTTGAATAAGCATAAGCTCGAAGTGGTGCTGTTGATGTGATACTGACGTACATTCTAAGTTCATGCCTTCTCATTTTGTAACCGTCTTTGCCCATTCTATGATGCACCAATGGCTGAACCAAATACATCCCTGAACTTCGATCCTTCATGTTCGGTAGTTCTTCAACGGACTCAATGAAGCGTACACCGTGGCCCGAATGTAAATGTTCATTTGGATTATCTTTCTTGACAACCCAAAATTGTCGGGACGATGTTTTGTTCTTGATCTCCATTAACTCTACAAGTCTCTCCTGATCATCTGGTAAGGAGAAGCAATAATTTGGATCAATCTTCTTCATCAAGTAACACAAATCTCGTTTGTTACAATATGAGCCTTTACATCCCATGCATGGGAACCAAACCTGATGAGGCGATAATTTGTCCCATCCTTTCTCAGAGAGGTACTTGTTCAAGCCAGTCTTCATTTGATAGTCAAATTTAACACTGCCATCTCCACAATTGGGGTATCCACCAAATATCAGATCCCATTGGTCACCAGCTTTGGGATCTACTTCTTGGGTGTACCCGAACTCCCTTTGCAAGATACTTTTTGGTGTACCCATGTGAGGTCGCCAATGGCACCAATATACGCGCGATCTTGTTGAATTCATTATTTTTCTGCTGATGTTATAATATAGTTGAGGGCTTAGCATCTTCCTTTGCATTTCAGAATCATGTTCGATCAATTGGAGGGCTGTGTTCATGGCAGTGTATTCTTGGGACAAAAAATACATGACAATGCATACGTAGATTGCACCAATTGGTGTGTTGAATCTGGGTATGACGTTGAGCATAGTGAAGTGGGAATTGGTTACTTGACTGATCACAATATGGACCTTTATGAAGAATCACTCTGTCGAATCGGTTTGACTAGCGGGCTACGCCCGGCTAGCGCAAGCGTGTGTTTCAGGCCTATGTCGAATCGGGTTGATGAATTGATGATGATGAAGGTTGATGAAAAGGTATGATGAGGTGAATATGAGGCGTAAGGCGTAAAGAAATATCTTTCTACCTCTTTCTACATAGCCAGTTCGGTTTAGGGGGCGAGGGCGCGCGCCCCCTTATATCTACCACTTAATATATCTAGACCAACTCCAACACAGACTCGATCCTCCATCCAGCATCCAGGTGTTGGAAAACATTCCAATCCTGATGAGGAGGGAAAGAGTCAGTGGCAGAAAGCCTTCCAAAATAGGGACTAAAGAAAATGATGTCCTTGATCTTGATGGTGCAAAAGTAAGTCATAAAATATTGAAAAATGTTTTGGCAAGAAAGCAGTTCTACTCACTCTCTTGTATAATATTTTACCAAAAGATATCATCGTCTTCAAAAAGATGGAGGAATAGTATGAACACAAATATCATTAGTTTTGTATTGGGATCCGCACTTTCCACTGTCTTCCTTTTGAATCGTACAAATGAATGGTTTCATCCGTGTTCAAGCAATGAAATAGTAGTAGCTCCACAGTCTTCAATATCAATTACACCCAATAATGAGCACGAAAATAATGCATTTGCTTCTGCGTTTCATATAACAGCTCTGAAACACTCAGAGCAATTATTCCCGGAAGGAGTCACGCACGGTGAAGTTCCCAGGCGGCCTCTATTTGATTTGAGTTCTTGGGATAAAAAAACCACAGGTGGACTCAAAGACCTGGATAGAGTAAAGTTAGCCGATATATATCGCAACGCCACATCTGTCTTTGAATGGGGACTAGGAGAATCATCATTCATAGCGGCAAAGGTAGGAGTGCCTCAATATGTCGGAATCGATAGTGACCCCATCTGGATTCAAACGGCTAGAGATCAAAGTCCGAACCATTTTCGTTTTCATTTAGGCGATATCGGCCCCACAGGTGCTTGGGGAAGACCCCTGCAGTCTCGGTTACCCAAAGCTTATCTGAATTATCAGTTCGAACCGCTTCTTGCCGAAAAGTCCTTTGACGTCTACTATGTTGATGGGAGGATGAGACTCGCTTGTGCCCTAGTAGCATTTCTGCATGCATCTGCTCGTGGAACTTCGGAAGAAGAGAAGTCACCCATTGTCATTATTCATGACTACTACCACCCTATTCACTCGCAGAAATGCAAGGAATGCAGAGATTTTAAATGGCAGCGTTTATATCATAGATTAGAAGAAGTGGCTGACCTTGTTGATCACAGTGGGGCAATGTTGGCTGCATTTAAAAGAAAGAATGATGTCACTGACGATATGATTAGTAGGCTTTGGGAGGAGGTGGCATTTCTTGATACGTGAACACATCATTTTCTATTGGTTTATGTTATTATACGGATTACTCTGCTCATCAGAAGGCTTATGCGCATCGCATCACACAAAAATATACTCCCCGTAGCGATCAGATAATACAAGATTCAGGGAATTCAAAAAGTATTGATGTTAACAAAATATAGAAAATGATTGCTGTCTATCTACTTTATGTTGGATTCATTATCATTCCTAAATATAATATCTCCATGGACAATAGAACTGATCTATTGTTTAACAAACTGCTGGTCATGTATTCTATGATTCTATTCAGTAAATCCATAATTAGGGCAATATACTCTTTTTTTGTATTACAATTTTCGATTGCTTGCAAAATGTGATTTTCATTTTAAAGGTATGAATTAAAATCTACCGCATCCGATCTCAACCATTCATTATCAGCTACCACGGCAGTAGTAGCAGCTTGTACTTCTTCCTCATCATCCATCAAATCCGCCATTAAATCCTCAACAACATCCTTCTCGTTTGCCTCCCTGTTACTATTATCCCTAACCTGTCGAATGTCAACTGCACTTTCTCCAACAAAGTATCCACATGTCGTCCATTGCAACATTTGTTGAGTAGTGTACGGACCGTGTATTGTTCCGTCTTCATTGCCTTTGTATTCCCACATGACAATCTGCTGTTGCTGTTGCACCTCCACATTTCTTTGTATTGTATCAGTAGAATATACTGCAACATTATTATCAGCAAAGTAATTACGACGCGCTTTCTTCTTCGCTGCACCATTCTCTTGAGCTTCTTCTTCTGATGTTCGTTTCTTTTCGTGTAATAATTTAAATCGATGTATCCAATCCGCTTTTGTCAATTCGTACGCGTCAGTTTCACCTTTGAATAATAAAGCATCGGCTAATTCGGTAAGTTCTTCTATTACCCCGCGTACTTCTTTTATCTTGATCTTCAATTGATTCATGTCGTCGTTGTCGTCTTGGGCATTCTTCTTCCCTGTTGATTCATCACTATTACCTCCTGTTGTTTTAACCTTTCGTTTCTTGATTAAATGCTTCTTCGATTTTTGTTCCTGTAATGATAATTGACGTATCGTCATTCCGTGTCGTGTCAATGCCATCATGACAGTCTCTTCATCGGTTTGTAGCAACGATATCAATCGATCGCCAATTTCTTCTTGTGTCATGTTGTCATTCACATACTTGTTGGGTCTGCGTTTTTTATCACCATCCTTATTATTCAACGTTGTTTTTTCATCTGGTTTCCAAATATTCATGGAATTCAATCCCCCCACATTGGATTTAGCTGCCATTATCGATTCCTCGTTCTCATCATCATTCTCGTCATCATTATCCAATCCATCGAGCCATGCATCCTCCTCACCATCCTCTTTAACAGCTTTACGAAAAACGTAGGTATCACCGTCGAAATATCCGTAACCGCCTTCGCGTTCGGAGTCCATGTTGAACGGTTCGACGGGACAACTGGCATTCGATCCGGCGTTGGATTGATATTCGTCGGGGTTGGCGTTGTCGTCGGTGATTAATGATAGATTGTTATTGTTGGATGTGTTGTTGTTGTTGGCAGCGGCAGCGATACTTTCGTTTGTTTCAAACAAGTCAGCGTTATGACGAGCCTCGTCGCGACGACGTTTGGCCCGTTCGATTTCGGCTGCGGTATACAGCACCTCGTCGTCGTCATCGTCGTTGATGCCCGTAGAGGCAGTATCAATGAGACGGGACGCGACGAGTCCATCGCCGGATGCCAAAATGGCGTCGTCGTCGTCGCTGTCGTATTCCTCCCGGTCAGCGTCGTGATGATACTCGTTATTTGTCGTTTGGAATGTTGATGTTTGAACGTTGGAGGAGAAGGATACTCCGTTAGTGGCGTTATTGTTGGTAGATGATGATTTGGATTTGAATTTGGTAGAGCGAAGAATCCCTCCTCCCTTTTGTGGTTTGGACGGACTGTTGCTGTTCATTGATTGATATTGGGATTGCTGTGATAGATGATACTCGTGATGTTTCTCTCGCTTCAATTTAAAGGTCCAACTTATCATTCAAGGTCAATGCCTGTGTTTTATTACTGCTGGTGCTCTTTCTCCTTTTGTTCGTTCAAATGCAAATGATCGAGAGACTTTGAGGGGACTTTTGATTATGATCAGGTAAAGATAAGATGAGAAGGGTGTCCATACGTGGAGGCGGTGTCTAGCATTTTTTGTTTTTTGTGTGGTGTGGGTTCACGTTTTTAGGGGCTATTGTTTTGATGTCAGGGGCGCATTATGTATCGTAGTATTTAAGAGGGCGGAACCTACTGCCCTCTAAATTTCACTTAAGCTCAACCCTCAAATTTTCACAGACACAAGACGCCAGACGATTATTTTATTTCCTGCTTTCCGCTTTCCACCGATGCGGCAACGACCTGGGAGCATCACTAACCACCGTACCGCCGAATAAAACATGAGATCAACAACAGCTCAATCATCATCATCATCCAACGCTGGCGGTAACAACAACAACAATAACAGCCGCATAGGTCTAACCCTAATAACCTTAATTCTCTGTCTCTACACATTCGGCCTCATCGAATCCATATGGCATCTCCCCACGCCCAATCACAAGAGTCGATCTTGGTTACGTAAACTGACCAAGAAGCGCGGCGGCGGTGGTGATTCCAACGAAGCGGCGGTGGTGTTTGGGGGGACCATTAATGTGGCCAAATCCGGTTTGTTGGATATCGCCGAAAAGGACGGCGATGACGATGAAGGCGACGACAATGAAGAAGAAAACAACGACAATAACGACGAACAAGCAGAAAACGAACAGGGACGACTCATCCCCGAAGCCAAATGGCCCGTATCCATTCGAGACGAAGACGGCAACTTCGAACACGTATTGCATCCCGGTCATAAGGCCAAGGGTAATCCGGACGTACCCATGATGTTACCCAAATTTTGGATCGACGATCCGGTATCGATACATCAAAACAAATTAATGACGCGGGAATTGGCCATGCAAATCGGGAGTTGTATCATGCCGGATGAACACGGGAGTAAGGCACGGGGAGACGATTGTCCCATAAACGAACGTACGATATACGTTGCCATTGCCTCTTACAGAGATTGGCAATGTCGGGATACCGTCATTAGTATCTTCTCTCGCGCCAAACATCCCGAGAGGGTACGTGTGGGTGTGGTGGATCAGATTGTGGAGGGGGAGGATGGACCGTGCGATGCTCCTCATATACCCTGTAAGGAAGATCCGGAGCAGGAATTGTGTAGGTATAAGAGTCAATTGGATGTGTTTCAAGTCGATGCTCCTTTGAGTATTGGTCCGGTGTTTGCTCGGTGAGTGTATATGCAGCATATGTATAATAATTATTTTTATGTTTTTTTTTGTAATTAACATCAACAACGATTTCAACTGCATTCTTACTCTTGTTTCAAATAATGCAATATAACAACTGATGAATCTGTGAAATATCATAATTAGTCATATCGGACATCGAATATATCGCGGAGAATACTACTACATGCAATCCGATGCCCACGTCACATTCACACGTAACTGGGACACGGACATTATCAGTCAACAGGAGGCGACGCAGAACGAAATGGCCGTCATGTCGACCTACCTAACGGATATTGTGGGGTCTATCGACGAGAATGGTGATAGCAGGAGGAATACGAGACCCATCATGTGCAATACCGATTATGAGGCTGGACAGGGCAATAAGTATTTGAGGCATGGGAGTCAGCCGGAAGCGATGCCAACTATTCGTGAGTATTTTTAATAAACCCTCTTGAGTTGATGATTTTTATGCTCTTCCGTAATAATACCTTGTTGAGCTAAACTCTTGACCTATTTTGTCAAACTTAAGGTGGAGAACCGCAGATGGAACCGTAAGTTTTTGTTGGCGTGTGTTTTTGTTTTTTTTGCTCTCTCCGTGTTCATTTAGTAGATGGTAAACTCATCATTATCTCAACCTTGTTTTTGCATTATTAGTTACTGGGCTGCAGGTTACAGCTTTTCAAGAGGTCATTTCGTTGTGAATGTACCGTATGATTTCTATCAACCAGTAAGTAGCCTGGAAACTGTCGTGCTATGCTGTCTTCATGAACCGACATTCTAATCTTTAACCTAATATTTTTCACATTAGATGATATTCCAAGGCGAAGAAATGTCAATCGGAATACGAGGTTTCACCATAGGTTATGACTTTTATGCACCAGAACGTAGTGTTTGCTTTCACCACTATGCCGAAGGCAAGAATGCCAAGGCCAGAAATAGAGGTTAGTCCAGATGTATATTTTTACTTTCCGATATGTACAGCATAAGGTCTGACAGTTCAATCTTGTGGATGTTAGTTCCGCATTATTGGGAAAACTCCAATCAATTCGCTGGGTAAGCACGAACCATACACATTGAATTGTTCATTACACACTCCTACAACACTTTAACTCATGGTTCTCATCACAACATTGTAGCACTGGTCAAAAAGCAATGTACAGATTGCTTGGAATTGTTCATATGAACCCAGAAATCGATCAAGATAAATGGGATCATTCAGAGGTGTGTTCGTCGCATCATCCCATTATGTTCATTTTTTCCCTCTTGGTTTTGTCTTTGGATATTCACTAACACTTTGCTGCTGTGAATTATGGCTATAGGAGGAGAAATATGGCCTTGGTGGAGTACGGACACCGGAGTTGTTCTATGACGTCTTTGGCGTTGATGTAGTTCATAAGCGGGCTGAGCAACATTTATGCCAATTTGTTGAGACGGGTAAAATGCACAGAGAATTCAAGAAATTTCTCCGACCTGATGGTATGGGCGTCGATTACAGTAAAATCACTTTCAGATTCAAAGATCCATTGAAGAAACATAAAAAGTAGGGCAGATACCCATTCATGATGACTAGGGAATATGGCTTAAAGCTAGGTCTTTATGGTTTATTCGTCAATCACTGCCAATCCACATTCTTTACCGAAACCTCATTTATGCTTTAATAGTAATTAGTTTCATGTTGTGGCATTGCTTTCTATGCATTGTTCTCCTTCGACCATTTTCTCTCAATCTACTGGGTCTGGTGGAGCGTGCCCTAGAGCTCTTAGCTTACTAATCATACCATCCATTTCGGTTTTGGATACAAAGCATTCAAGGCAGTTATCACGCTTCCACATAATCAACAGCATTTTCTTACCGACATCAAACTGCTGACCCTCTAACGCTACAACAAAGGAACCGGACTTCAGATCTCTAACCTCATCCTGGAACTTTTGGCTGAAAATATCGAATCCCATGAAGCCTTTGGCGCAGCACTTGTGAAAGTCATCTGGACCTACCACTAGAAGCCGTTTGGTCATGTACGGTAATACAAACTGAATGGCCTCCTGAGATATTCTATACTTGCTTCTGTTGTCTGCAATGCTGCATCTCTCGAATGCTTTTAAGCCAGAATTTATGACGGTGACTCGGTCTTGAATTCCTTTATCGATCAGCTCTTCTTTGATAGATTTTGCCATGAAATATAATACTTTGGCTTCACCTGCAGCACGTGCCATATACTGCTCTTTTGGAAAGCCAGGACCAAGGCCAAATTGTTCTACGATAGGTGGCCATATGTTTTTGTCAATAGGGACAAAATCTTCATTACTCAAGTCGTTGTGTTCCTTTTTCTTCTTTTTGTTGTGCACTATGGGGGCCTGTTCAACCTCTCCAACTTCATCATTTTCAGGCTCAGCATCCTCAGCATCGTTCTTCTTCCTATTGTGATACTGTCCGATTTTGCCGGTAGGAGCCTTACGATTGACTTCATCGTCTCCACGCTTTTGCAATACAGATTCCTCGTTGCCGTCCTCTGTCTCAGTCATTTCCACATCATTACTTTCTTTATTTAAATGTGCATCCACTTCAATACCACCCCTAGACTCTCTGGCAAGTTGATGCATCCTCGCATCTGCATCAGGACTCAAAGGCTTGACCTTCTTGAACAATGCAACGAAGAATCCACCAGTGTCCATGTCATGTGGCAGACAGCGCAGGCATTTGTGCAATTCAAATGCTTTGGCTTCGTCTTCTGTGGGAGGGAAACACGATGCCCTCACACGCCTACGCCATTCAGGTTCTACTTCATTATAATTAGAATACTCAACAAAGCCGAGGGAGGTGGTACGTTCACGTAATGTATCCTCATCCCACGTCATTGGAGCAATATATGGTATTGTATGATATGGAGATCGCTCAAATTTCTCTTTTTCCTGTTCCTCGACTGCATTTTCTGGTTCTCTCCTCGGTGCATCTTCGCCGTTACTTTCCTTTTGCCTCTTCTCTTCCCACTCCTTACGCTTTGCAATCATCTTTGGACTGTTCTTCTTCTTACTGTTCTTCCTCTTCCTGCTATTGTGTTCACGCAGTACTTTCCACGTACTGACCCCAGGTCGAGCAACGAGACCTTCCATTCTCGATCGAGGATCCACCAACACTAAGGATCCATCCGTGATACGCAGAAGTTCTGCCACGACGGATTCGTTCTCCGTGGGGTTCATACTACAAGTGGAGTATACCATGTACCCGCCAACACGTGCCACACGTGCACCACGCAAGGCAATCGACAATTGAAGCGGATGCAATGCCAATGCCCCATTTTGATTCCACTGTTTCCATATACCAGGATTTTTACGCACCGTCCCATCACCGGAACAGGGGACATCGCACAAGACCCGATCGAACATGCCCTCTCTTTCGGTTCCCTTGTCCTTCTTTTCGTCCAGAATTGGAAAGTACTGTCCGTCGCAACTGGTTACAAAGACACTTGGACTTTGTAATCTTCGTAACTGCGTAACGAGCATGTAGGCACGTTTGGGTTCGGCATCGTTGGCTACTACATACCCCTTCGGTTCATGATGCTTTACCTCGCCATCAGTATTGACAACATTGCAGTCATTCATCCCACCCACAACTTCGACAAGTTGACAAGTCTTACTCCCCGGCGCGGCACACATATCCAATACACTCATACCGGGCTTGACATCCAACACCACGGGGGGGATCATACTAACCGTCTCCTGACGTGTCAGGTGTCCGCAGTCTGTATGAATTTTCATCCACTCATGTAACGGAGATAAAGATGGATTACGACGTAGGGTACGTCGGTCTACCGATAGTTGATATCCCAAAATCACGTTTGTGCCGGAGGTCGTGGTGGATAGGAAGGGGATGGGTTTGGCAGGTGCAATCTTTCGTTTGATCACAACTTGATCATTATCAGCATCACCATTCTTTGAATTACTATTATTACTGCCATCGTCATCTCCTTCCCCTGTCTCCTTCACGCTATCCAACAAATCTTTCGTCCCACCCGTAGCCTCACTTCTCTTTGGCAATTCAATCTCAATTTCAATCTCCTTGCCCACAAACTCCTTCATCTCCTCAATGAGCTTGGCCTGCATGACGGGATCGAGCGAGCGATCGATGCGGAACGAGGCCGGTAGAATCGCACGTAGCGATGACATGAATCGTTCTCGCTCCGCGGTCTTTTCCGTATCGTTGGCGCAAGGTGTAAAGGTGCCATTGGACGATTTGGCGAGGTCGTGTAGGCCGATGTAGCTGTAGTAGGATTCCATTTTGGGGTTGGATGTTTTGGCCACTGTGTAGTCTTGAGATGGTTTGTTGGCTTTGGCGTTCTCTCCATTCTTGTTGGCGGCATCTTTGCCTTTGTGGTCTTTGTCGGCTTTGGCTGCACGCTCGGAGGCTTTGCGTTTGCGGTTCCATTTAGATCGTCCCATGGTGATGAAAGCTGAAGGGTGTCTGATGCGTCTGATGTGTCTGGTGTCTGATGTTTGGTGTTGAGGATGGGCGGGAAAATATCTTACCTTACCTGTAACATTTGAAAACGTTAGTAATTTATTTAATAAGAATCTGTAAAACCTGAAAGGTAATCGCCGCCAAGCAATAAATTGGCGATTGTTGGCGATAGCATTGCCCATCATTGCTCATTGCCCGACTTCGACTTCTTCGACTTCTTCAAAACCCAACTCGGCCGGCGGCCGGCCCTAGCTGTTTGCAGTTCCATCTTCAGAGATCATTCATTCCCATCGCCATCGTCTACATAGATTTGATTTCGTGTCACTTAGTGTGCTCTAGTGTTTACGAGACCGGTGGAGTCTGTCGTTGATAGGGTGGGGTGATTTTCAAATCGAACCTCGACCGCCGAACCACACTCCACAGCTCGAAAATACCCACGCAGGAAATGATGAATGCGTCGCATGCGAAACCGCAAGATCAGGGTGGTCTACAAACTCGAGTCCATCAGCTCGAAAATGAGTGCTCCGAGTTGAAACAGGAGTGCGACAATTTACGGCGAACAAACTCCATGCTTGTTCAGAATCAGTTGAAGGGGGGTTCTAAACTGTCTGAACTTGAGGGGGAAGTCAGCTCATTGAAAGAATCATTGGAAAGAGCTGAGGCAAAGGCGAAGTATTTCGAGGTTAGATACAAAAATCGGAAATGGAAATATCCCCTGGCTGTTCC
>JALLPH010000638.1:0-16524 GCA_036939855.1 Cyclotella choctawhatcheeana
CAGCGGCGTTATTTGAAGCAAGGATGAAATGTGGGAAAAGACCATGGAGTGCTACGTTAGAACTGTATACTAAGTTGAGTATGGATACATACAAGCAATCTTCCATCGTCCATTAGGACAAAGGAGAATTACAAGGACATACCAAGTGTATATGATGTTATAAAAGAGAACTACAGTCAATCTTGTTATAACTATATCGCTGAAATATATGGTTTGTCTTAATCCTCATACTTATGTTAAACTAAAATATATGCTTCGCGTTGTTCAATAGTCATGGATTTACTATATAAATCCACTAGCATGGGTAGTTTTTCTAATATCATGATCCCCTTGATTTTGCTCATGCTTCCTTCACCAACTGTATATCGAGATCCTTCCTGCATATGCATGGTATTCTTCAGTGTTTGATGGTCAGGCCCCCACCAACCGAGAGAGAGGTCAATAGTGTTATCTTCTTTAATCAAAGAAAAAGGAGCCACTACATATAAAGAACGACTATGGATGATTTTTCATAGGAATTTGACGAGATAGATTTAGTCCAACATTGAATAAATTACCATTTTCTTTTGTTAGCTTTGGCAGAAGTTCCGACAAATTTTTCAGTGTTGTAATGACTGCGTTACAAGCTGAAGCTGCTTTCATATCGACTTTCATAGAGCGTCCAAACTCTGCCTCGAAATATAGATTTTGCCACATATTCGTCATATTTGTCTTCGTTCTCCTCATTCAAATCATCAAGTTTTCGCTTCCTAGTCTTGTCCGCCACCCTGAAGTAAGTCATGAATAAATAGACTAGGGATCGGAACATAATATTCTCATTCATCCTATTAAGTTCATGAATAATACATAGCATGAAAAGCATGCGTACTACTTGGTCTTCAGAGACTTTTAAGAGCTACCGTAACCTGGAAGGGATTGAGTCGATGGCGTAGCGAGTAAAGTTATGAGGAACCTTACTTTCGTCTTTGCTCCTTTTGCGAGCTGTGCGGTACGTAGAATTCTTAATCCGTAAACATAACGCCTTTCTACATCCTCCTCGGTGTATGATTGAGATGTTTTGACTTGTTCGTAGGCGGATTTAATGGCTTGGCGACGGGCGTATTCCTCATCATCAGAGCCATTTGCGGCATCTAAGTCGTGCGCCTGATTCAATGGTTTCTCTGGGCAAAGGACTTGTCCAATGAAGTTCATTGGAGTTTAGATTGGACCTCCTACGTTGCAAGTAATCACAGTCGCCATGACGGTTATTCATCGAGTCAGGCCTTCCGCGACCTCTGTGGCTCGTTGCAAGTACATGATGGAGAATAGGATGTAATATGCATTGTGTTCAGTGAAGTCAATCGAATTGGTGTGAAGTCAAGTGAGCTCAAAACCATTGAAAGAAAATTTCAAGCCTGTTTTAAGAAATCAGACGTGATTGTTTATTGCTTGGATGCTCTTGACAAAAATCTTCATGCATTAGCTGAAGTTGTTGGAACAAAGTATCATATACTCCAAGAGATTTCAGAAAAGTACTCACATAGGAATCCAGGCAAGATGGGACATTGCAGGAAGGAGGATCTAGATAGGATCACCTTGATTACGAAGTCAGCGCACAAAATTCATAAACAGATGATGCGTGGAGGTAAACTCCCACCCACGCTTACACAGGGTGTAAGGAACGGACAACAATTTATAGAGCAAATCGCAAGATCAACTTCGGAGAGTTGTGTGATGAAATTGAAGGAATTAGTTAAGTCAATGGAGAAAGAAGAAGTCAATGCTTTTCGTGCTGCCGAGGAGTTGACCGCACTCTACACTCTACAAGGAGACGGATACTACGGAGTACCATCTTGCTACAACAAGATCCAGTCGAGATTTTAAATTTCGCAAAACAGATTTACAATCATCTTCAATTCACATAGATGATGTTCAAATATGGCAAGGTTCATTGGTTCATCAGGCGTTTATCAACAAAATGAGCACGACAAAACCAATCTGATAGTATGTCCTTTCAGAGGCGAGTCACGATACTCTCTTGACTAAAGATCTGCTACTTTAATGTTAGCAATCTGTACCAAAAAAATAACCAAACTGCTGGTATCAAGTTGGAATCGAATCACCGCTAACCATGGTCTCGGGAAGATCTTTCTTGAAGTTTGTAGGATGAGGAAGGTTACTATTGTAAACGTTTTGAACATCGGATTTGTCGCTAAAGATCATTTGGACAGAGCGGATAATACTGGATACGCCAAAACTGAATTTCATATTGAGGCACATAAGCAACGACTAATAGATGAAGTGGCAAAAAATAATTCTGTCTATGATTCAAGTATGGAGGAATTGCCCATCACTGAAATGGGTAATATTATGTTCTCACATTTAGACAAAGATGAAATGGAGCTATTTTCTTTTGATAGTATGCTTATTAGTAATTGCAAAATATTCTAACTTGAATCAATAAAGCTTAAAAATTTCAGAGAAATAGAAAATTTTCAATTAATTTTTAAAAGACGAATTAAGTGTAAATTTAGTCTCCTCATTCTTCTTATTTTGGCAACTGAAACATCGACAGTTTTTGATTTTGTAATTGTTTTCATAATCAATAGAAAGAAATTCATTCTCATTAATATCTTTGATTGCGCGAATGTAAACAGTTGGATTCTCGCCAATGAACACTACAACGAACACGGTATTGTATTCTTTACGTGCATGATTATTCCCCTTTTTGTTCGCATCAATAAAATAGTTTTTTGCAACTTCAAAAATATATTAAGAGGATTCATCTGGCTGTGTGGTTACTTCCCCTGTATTTACCAGATTGTACCCTCAAACCATTTACTTTGTTACCTATGACAATGTTTTCTGTTGTAACGACTGTGTGATTGATATACCAAGTCCACAGAAATGGACTATATTTGTTACCACAATCATCGGGATTACCACAATTGAATTCATCACATGCGATGTAATAATTCTTTCAGCACATGCTCTAGATGTAATTAGCTTACAATTTGAAAATCGACCATTAAGCAAGTCATCATATTCGCTAACGCACTGTTTTCCATAACTATAACAAGTACACCTGTTGGTAATGGTGCATCTTCTCCTAGTGTATTTGGACATGGAGTCCCTATTATAACGTAGGATTTTTCACATGTGGAGCCACCGTTTGAAATTCAGGAGGGAAAGGATAATAGTTTACGGTTTCAGTTCGGATAGTTTAATGAGTCGTTTGTGATTCCTCCTTTTGTTATTGAACCATTTCATGATAACACAAGGAGATACGTTGTACATTGTTTTAATGTTGTCTAATTCAGTTTTTGAAGGATATATTAAACGGATGTCTTTACCGGATTGAAGTTGCGTATTAAATGTCAGTTAGATAATGTTGTAACTGAGGACTGATTGTTTTTGATTTGTTGTGATTAGAGTCCATGGTTTTATTGAGGTCAGTTCGCAGCTCGCCAACTTAAAAAGGCGGCCGATAGGCATGTCGGTGCAGGGCGCAGGGCGCACTGCGCACAAGAGAGGTGAAAATCAGGCGGTAAGCCGCGCGCCCAGGGCGGGTCACACCCCGTGGGGTTCCCATGCGCCCTGTACAGACATGCCTCGGCCGAGGATCGGGGATAGACGAGGGGGTCTATAGCTCTGTAGATGAACAACTCGAATAAAACAACGACCAACTATTGGTGGTGAGAGGTGAGAGGTGAGAGATGAGGGATATGTTAGGGGGTTAATTGCTTGAGAGTTAAAAATCTCACTGTTTAAAACATTGGCGACAAGTAGAGGTTGGGCTCGATCGAGATTGCGAGACGAGATCGAGACGAGATCCCCATCTCATCTCGTGAGGGCCATCTCGCGAGATCTTCGAGATCGGGTCTATCATGTAGCGTACAGTAAATAGTAGCTAGGTACAGTAGATACGTACTCCCCAAAGAGCTAATTTAGTCGGCAAATAACTATTTGGTGGGCAAACATCAAAATTAGTGGGCATTCACACTATTCTCACTCATTCTCGTAAGTTCATCTGTTGAGATCTCGTCTCGAATTTCTCGTCTTGTGGGGCCTGATCTCGGGGTGTTCTCATATCTTGGATTTTCTCCTCAGATGGGAACGAGCCCAACCTCTAGCGACAAGTCTGAAGTCTAGTAATTATTCTGTTTGTAACTGAATGCTTGGTTGAAGGACTACGGATGAAAGACAAATTCAATTTGTCTGATTAGACCAATTGCTCATTCTGTAAACAAGGTTACTACAACTCATTCGAGGTTGATTTGATCTTTACGTGTCAGGATCATGTTATTCAAAAATATGGCACATGAGCCACAAATCCTTTTGAAAATTCTCCTAAAGAATTTGGCATATTGAATCGTGCCCGATCTTGTTTTGTGTAATGATTTACTATTCCACTCAATAGATTTGTTGATTCATAGCTATTCTGACCTAAATACTCATTGACAAATCAAAATTTAGTTGATTAATTTATAATTCTTTGGTATCAACTTATTATCACTTACCTTCTTCTGCTAATCCATACATAGGTGCATTGATATCATTTTGTTGGTCCATTTGTTGATGTGCTAGGTTCATCTACATCTCTGTACTTCTTGTGTCATGTGGATTGTTAACAGGATTATTTTTTATTGTCATCCATGATCTATCACCTGCCAGGTGATTTGGCAAACTATTTAACTTCAACACTTGGTAATTGTGGTGATGAACTTGTGAGCACATGTAACGCTTAGCCACCCGATTTCCAGGAAGTAAACAATGTAGCCCTTCAAAATGCCTCAAATAGGCAATCATCTGGCCACAAATATCGCCATTGACATAGGCGAGTCACATCATTGTTTGCATATCGCTCGGTTCCCCGGCAATTTGCAATGGTTTGTGTTGGTGGGAGTGCCTCCATATTTCCAAATGCAACATTATAGATTGGAATGGTTCGTAGTTGATGATCTGGTGGATTTGCCAAGTGACCATTCCACAGACTCATAATTGTTTGAGAGTGATTTGTGTAATCCCCAAAACCTTCAGATGTTTTAGCACATACTGTGAATAATTAAATAAGAACACAATGTCATGATCAGCCTGATCTGGTTGATCATGACAAACAAATAGATTTGATTCTATTACTATGCATTTGCATTAAAAGCCCTGTCTATAGAACTTAGAAAAATATTAATTTGAGGATGTCTCCTATAATACCACAAAGATTTATCCAATGCCGTCAGAAAATCCAGGTCCGATTTTTTGGAAAATCATAATGACCAACAACTTTGAGGATGAGGACCAGGCTGAAAGTGATGAGCAATTAACACTGCTGATGTCATGAACATGACTGTAGGTCAAGCATTATTTGATCAGCAGCCAACAACTACTAGTAGAAATGGAAGCATGTCTTGATGTGTCTTGAGCTTAAAAAAAGAACCAAGTCTTATCAAAATCAACAGGAAGACTTGTAACAGCACATCAGCTTATTGTTGTGGCAATTATTGAAAAAAAAATCATTCTGAACCATGCAAATCATCAAATATTTATATGCAAATGACTAGACATATGATGAGTCAAAATCATAGTTCATATATCATGACCACAGAGCACATGATTGTTGAGATAGACAGAGGTACCTTAGTGTACCGTAGTATGTCTCATGGAATTCCATGGACATCTTCCTCTTTCATTGCTTGTTCTCGTGTTGTTAGACGTATTCATAATTCGTATTAAAGCATTGCTTCAATTCATCATCTAGATTACGTCTTATCAACCATGATCTATCATTACAGGTTATGAGGCCCCTTCACGCTATCGCTGTGTGTTGTGGTTTCGCTGTATTGGTGTCTTTAATAAGTCTCTGCCAATCTGCCGAGCCGTCCCATTTCGTCGCGGACGCAAACAACAAAGTCTCTGCCAATCTGCCGAGCCGTCCCATGGACAGTAAACAACAAAGTCTCTGCCAATCTGCCGAGCCGTTCCCCATCGCGGACGCAATCTCATCAATAAGTCTCTGCCAATCTGCCGAGCCGTTCCCCATCGCGGACGTAATCCCAACAATAAGTCTCTGCCATCATTCTGCCGAGCCGTTCCCCATCGTGATCGAAAATCTAACATTAAGTCTCTGCCCGTCTGCCGAGCCGTCTCTCATCATGGACGCAAATCAAATACTAAAACTCTGCCCATCTACAAATCCATCAAAATCCCCTCAAACAATCATGACTATCCCAAAACCCATTATGACTGCCCTACAAATGATCATTATTATCTTCACTGCTTCTTCGCAATCGTCTCTCCAATGGTGGTTTATAAAAACAATGACCCCTTTCAGTCACTGTGCCGCCGAGATTCGTAGAGTTCACTCGATTCGACCTCCACCAAAACCGGATTGGTGGCTTGATTCGACACCAGATTGCAGGCAGGATTCAATTATTGTGAACTCGTCAACTCCCTATCATAGAAATGATCTTCGTCAAATAATTACTCCCGATATGAACACGTCCGATACCAAATCTCCAACAGTGGTTATGCAAACGTCTCTACGTGCCGCTGAGATTCGGTTGCCCCCATCGTCACGTCCCCCTCCAGAACCTGACTCGTCTGTAAATAAAGCACATTTGTCATCGAACGACTGTCATGAAAACCGTCAAATTCGGCTGTTTCGCCCATTTCGGCTTGAAACGATTGCCCCGAAAATGCCTGGAGAGATTTTTTTTGAAAAAAATGGACAAAAGTGGACCCAACTGAAACCAAAGTGTACTCTTCAAACACTGAACGCAAAGTGAAAAGTGAGCCTCCTACCTCTGGCCTCTGGGAGGCTAAGGCAAAATCAATCTGCTACAACATTAGCAACTTCTTACAGATGTTGCAATGCTGCATGTTAGGTTTTCAACTTAATTAACAGTGATTGACATCACTTCATGTCTCGTGTCATACTTTAGTCTTGTAGAAGGATATCGTGTTGGTGATATTACAGGTGTGCGTGTGCAGCGTTGTGACTTGGTGCAGTGTTGATTTCAAATTTTTGGACAAACAAAATTTGATTTTGTTCTAGCGCTGCTGGATTGGATTTGATCACAAGAACACACAGAGTTACAATGTTCAGTCAAAATCAAAAACGAGGATCTTTTAGTTTAATTCATCTTAAACACCACCATTACTTACCTAGTCCAACAACATCTGCTCTTGTGCTACTAGCTAAAATAAAAGCAACTCAATGACCAGACAATTCTGTTGTTGTTACACAAACATCTCCATCCTGTCTTGTCATTGCTAATGCTAATGTTGTCCACATCCACATCCACATTCATCCACATTCATCCACATCCAAAATCACCATGCCGTTGACAAATCAATTACCTACCATACTAGAGTAGTCTACCCACCACCAGATCAATTACATTTTCACAAGAAAGAGATTTGCCACAAATTGATTAGCACTATTTTGATTTTGCTTTGTGTGCTCACCTTTTTGATTTGTGTTGTTGTTTGTCCGAGGTGACGTCATGCGACAACTCATCATAATAATTACCTTACAAGAGTAGTTTATCTTCCCAGATCAATTACTTTATCGGCCACAAATAATTTGTCAGCACTAATAGATAGGTAGATAGTGCAGTGTGCTGTCCTTGATTTGTGGGTGATGAATATTTCCCCAGTCCGTCGAGGTGACGTCACATTTGTCTCATCTGTTGCCCTCGCGCCAAGATTTCTACGTGAATTTCTACGTAGGAATAGTATTCCCTCTCGCATAGGCCCGGCGTGTTCACTATCAACTATCAAACAGTTGAACCATAAACCATGAACCATGAACGCCACCAACATTTACAAACGCAAGACACCACCCGTCTCCAACGGTGACACCAAAAACGACACAGCTTCCGCTCTCAATAATAATGCCAACGCTCCATCCATCAACAACTCAATATCAAACAATGGCGCCTCATTCAAAAACTCGTCATCATCACCGACAACGCTCCAAATCAACAACATTAGCGTTCATTTCCCGTTCACACCGTACGATGTCCAAACGAAATATATGAAGAGCGTATTGGATGCATTGAGGGGGGGTCAGCATGCCCTGTTGGAGAGTCCCACGGTTCGTTCGCTTGATGATTTTTTACATTTCTAGTTGTGTCTGTCTGTTTTAATGATTATTATTTGATGATCATGTTTCTCACATTCCATGGTTTACAACACTATAATATATATTGCACTGTCATTTAGGGAACGGGTAAAACACTGTGTCTTCTATGCAGTACATTGGCGTGGCAGCAGGCTCAGAAGGGTCTTTTAGCTAGTAGCAAGACCACGGCGGATACTGATACTACTATTGCTACTAATGATAATGGCGGCAGCAGCAGTGCCACTAACAAGACTCCAGTGATTATCTACGCATCGAGGACCCATTCGCAGTTGAGTCAGGTTGTTAGAGAAATGAAGAATACGAGATATCGTCCGAGGCAGTTGAGTGTGAAAAAGTTTTCTTCACATTCAATCCATCTTGCTCTTTCTCACTTTCTCTCATTATTTCTTCAGTGCCGTCCTGGGATCCAGAGAACACATGTGCATCCATCCCAAAGTCAATCCCCAAGCATCATCATCATCATCATCATCATCATCATCATCATCCAACAAAAACAAACCGCCCCCGACCTCCACCGACGTCAATCACTCGTGCAACAAACTAAACAAGGATCGTAAATGCCTCTATCGAAACACATTAGAAGAACACGGTCCCAACTACCATCCGCCCTGTTCGGAACGTAAGGCCGGCGACGAGAACACGCAACCCATTCGTGATTTGGAAGATTTAGTGTCCGCGGGGAAACAGCAACGCATATGTCCATTCTACTATACACGGGGATTACTATCGCAGGCCGAGATTATTTTCGTACCTTACAATTACTTGTTTGATCGTGACGCACGGGAAAGTACATTGGCCGAAGTGGATTTTGCCAATTCTATACTAATCTTTGATGAAGCCCATAACTTGGAAGAGTTTGCGTCGGAATCTTCTAGTTTTGATTTGTCGAGCGGTGATGTGGCGGGATGCGTGTCCGAAGTTCAAAGGGCATTGCAATACCTTCAATTGAATCCGGATCATACCCCTGACGGCGGCGGTTCCAACAAGCTACAAGACAATATGTTACGACTCAAATCCATCTTTTTAAAGCTGGAACAATTTCTATTGGAGGGTCTATCGTCGCGTACGGCGAATAAGGCATCGCCGTCCGGTGAATCGAGTCACGCCGGAGAGTTTATATTCGAAATTTTGCGTGATGGGGCGGGGATTACTCATGCCAATTTCGGGATATTTAATGCGTTTGTGAGACAGGTTCAAGATTTGATTATGGAGTTTAAGGGGAGTGGTAATTCGTCTTCTACTCCCAAATTAGATCACTTCGGTGAGTTGCATTTTTATGTTGATTTGTTTTTTTTTGTGTAAGATGTGCCATTTAACAGATCCCATGTTTTTGTCTTCACGGATGCTTCAATGTATTATTATGAAGTCAACTGCCTAAAACGTGTCTTTGGAACTGGAACCGAAATGCTTGCATTGGCACGTTCAAAATCCTATCGAGTTCACGTTACAGGTGTTACGGGAAATACTGGCGGTGGATTTACTGGAGGTCGTACCATAAGTTATTGGTGCTTTGCACCTGCTTTGGCAATGCGCGAACTTGCATTTCTAAAAGTGAGATCGATTCTCATTACGTCGGGAACTTTGTCTCCCTTGCCTTCCTTTTCGATGGAGCTGGGGTAAGTATCGATGTGTTTACCTCTGGTGTTATTAATCAGAGCATGTGTTTTTACCAAGGGACTAATTTTCACTACTTCAGGTTGAACTTCCCGATTCAACTAGAGAATAAGCACGTGATTTCACCCGAGCAGATATTCGTCCGTGTCATTGGTGAGTTCAATCGCTAATGAATATTACTTCTCTCTTTCTTTGATGCCGTTGCCTTATTGGTTGTTGTTTTAATGTCTCCAAAAGGCAAGGGAGTATCCGGTAAACAATTATCGAGCAAATTTGGAAGACGGGATGACCCAGAGTATATTCAAGAACTCGGCAATACTTTAGCCAGTCTGTGTCGGAATATACCGGGTGGAGTTTTGGTATTCTTCCCTGTAAGTGTACTGGTGTGTTGCGTGTTGTCATTCATCAACTATTACTATTACATTTTAATATAGCATCTCATCCCCAAATTCAACGGTCTGCTTCGACCTCTAAGAGTTATAGCTCAATGCAGACATGTGTAGAGCGATGGGGTGGACCTGCAAATCACAAGAAAGCAAATGATAAGGGCGGTAAATTCTTTGCTGCGCGAAAGAAACAACAAACAGTACGCTATTCATTTCCACAGATGCCCACACACTTCATGGTACATGGTGAAGCCTCCACACCATGGAAGAGGCTCCTTTCACGCAAGGCCATAGTTCTTGAACCTCGATCCACAACAGATCTCAATGATGCAATTGCTGAGTTTAAGAAGTTTATTAGTTTGCCCAAATCTCCTGGATGCATCTTGATGGGTGTGTGTAGGTAAGGTTTCTTCGTTACAATCCCAGAGCAAGGAATGAAAAGACTAACTAATATGATTGACTTGGCACAGAGGGAAAATCAGTGAAGGTATTGATTTCAGTGATGACATGTGTCGGGCAGTAGTAGTAACGGGTTTGCCATTTGCGCCATATCTTGATCCAAAAGTCAAGCTAAAACGTGATTTTTTGGACACAGCTAGAGCCAGTGAGCGAAGTCGTCCAAGCGCAGGTGACGGTTTTGGGGATCATGAATCTACTGCGGACACGTCCAAACCGATCACGACTCTATCAGGAGCCGGATGGTACAATCAACAAGCCCATCGTGCCGTGAATCAGGCTATAGGTCGTGTTATTCGTCACAAAAGTGATTATGGATCGGTTTTGTTTCTCGACCATAGATTTGCCGAGGAAAAGAATCGCGACGGTCTTAGTAAATGGTTGAGGCCTTTCTTACGAAACGAGTCATTTGGTGCATCAACGCGATCAATGGTTCAGTTCTACAGAGCAGCCAAGGCCAAGGCGGATTCATTACGAGCGCGACCCATCTTACAGTACGAAGATGCTTCTCGAGGCAGCGCGAAAAATTCCCAACAGTCCGATGATCAAATTACAAAAATAGCAATAGTTAGTTCAATGGTCGATGAAGAAGAAGGCGCAAATACATTCATCCCGGAAAGCCACATCCATAAGCGCATCGACATAAATGAACCATCAACCAAAGAGGAGTTATCCAGCCTCGAGAAATCTGTTGCTACGTATAATACAGAGAGTTCAAAGAGCACACTGGCCCAAGTATACTCCAAACGCAAGCAGCCGGAGGCAGCCGTAACAAGAAGCAAAGAGACACCAATAATTGACACTCAGCCAATACACAATGGACAGGCCAAACCAATCTCATCACGATCAGCACCTGTAAAAGCACATTCACTTGCACCCGGGAAGAAAGACGATGCAAAGCAGCTGGCTAAAGCGTTCTTTGATACAGCTAAACAAGTTCTACGTAGAGAAGACCTCCTCAAGACCCAGCAGTTATTGGTTACGATGAAAAATCACGGTGGTGAGATGTGACAGCGTATCGAATATTGTCAACACATTGTAATCTAGATATCTCTAACCTTGCGTATCTCTCTCGACACTATGACAGACAAAAAGGCTTCTCAAGACTATATCAATACAGCGAAGTCACTGCTGCTACTTTTGGCATGCGTCGATCAGACCGATCAAAAGAGAATGAAATTGATATCGATGTTGTTTCCTCTGTTGCCTGGCAAATTTCGCTACACGTTGGAGAAGCTTGGAAGAAAGTTATGCTTTGAGAAGTCGGCATTGTTTAGCAACTGCAAATCAAATTTGTCCCCACAGCACTTCGAAACTATAAAGAAGCTCACTCCTCGGTTGATGGTAGATGAAAGGTCTTCTCTTCACTCTTCTGTGATCGACTCCGCCTCTCAAGATCGAATACTTCTCGAAGACCTGCATAAAGTTCTATCAATCATAGCAAAAGCCAGTCTAGATCCAAGTCACCTCTTTGTTCTACTTCCAGATCGTCACGTTAGGAAGGCACAAGCTATCATCAACGAAATTGCCAAAGAAGACTTCGCTAAGGCTCGAGAAAAGTCATTGCAAAAGAAAGGCGAGGAATGTATTAATCCTGCGCTATTCCAGAGAAGTCGTCCGAATGCTATCAGACCCACAAATAGCGAGCAATTAGAAGAGGCAGAGACGAAAGATATGGCTGCTTCTCTAACAAAAGCCAACGCCATTTACCTCGAAAAGAAGAATCGAGTAATTGCGCAACAAAGTCACCCCAAAGACAACAAGCGAGCATCTATACAATCAAAAACCGCTGTTGCACCCAAGCGACTTCGTAAATCCAATATTGACGACGTTGATATTTTTCTCAATCAGGTTAAGAATGATGTCTATCAACCTCGTATAGATCGTCTTAATGGCAAGATAAAGGCAAATGTTCCCAAGAGCTTCACCTGCAGTCTTTGTAACACTCACGCCAAGGAGGTAAATATTCTGTGTTATAATATCTTACTATTATCTGTTTGCTCACTGCTTCGATTACTTTCTTAATATAAATTCGTGTCATTAAGCCATTGATCGCACCGTGTAATCATACTGCGTGTATGAAATGCTGGAAAGATTGGCTAAACAGATACAGCACTTGTCCTCATTGTCGAAAACACACTGAAATGAAAACATTAGCAAAGGCGGTATTCACAAAAAGCACTGACGGTAATGTAGGATTTACTCAGGTCTGTGAAAATGAGAGTGACGAGGAGGAGCTTGAAATCATAAGAAAATAATGTATTCTTGTTTACCAAGATATATTAATACGTGTATGATTAAATGATGATTACACCTTTCGTTAGCTATTCATTTCCATCTATATTAATTGGGGATTGAAATCTGAAAACCAGTGATACTGATTTATTCTCAACCAACAATTCAATATGATTAAATTCATTCTTTATTATTTAGATAAGAAATGTGATCGGCAAGACTGATGCCGAGGTCCATTGCAGCATCCAAACCACAATGTATGGCATCACAATGGATATGTCACCGCGTAGTTATTGTGTCAAAGGATTAGTTTTTGCCAATGACAGTGTTGTTGTACGTCATGTATCCTCTCGTCCATTCACAACAGTACTGCTGACCATTCTTAAAGCGTATTTTTCCGTCCCCATTCGGTATTCCGTACTCATCTACTTCTCCACTATACCATCCAGATTTACCGCAAGGTGTTGTATACACCAAGTTATTAACAACAGAACTACAATTACCAGGACTCGCACGTCTAGTAGACTTCGATGTGGCGGATTGCGAGTCCTGTCTGAATTTCCCAGATTCTTCAGCCTCGCACCAATGACAACGCTCAAGGATTATGTTCCACCCCTTGAAAAGATTCAAATGAAAATAGAAAAACTCAAGCTTAGATGATGCGGTCAACACATATAAGAACGACTGTTTATATTAGTTAAGACTTACCTTGGCAAATGCCCTCTTCTTTGCCATTATTACATGGTTGTGTCTTTTACACCGACCGTTCTTGTCAAATTTCGGTGTGAGGGTGATCTTTTCTTTGACGGTGCCTTCCGTAGTTTGTGTAGTTGACTTTTTAGACTTGTCCAAAGTCTTGCTGTTGTTGTTTTTGAACTTCTTTTGGAGCTTGTGTGATTGTTGTTTCGAAGCATTCGTAGAATGATGGTTTGCACCTGCATGTTCATGTGACGCATAAACATTAACATCAGCTACACCGTCTAGTGGCGTAGTGTCCCATGGCAGAGAACGATCATTTCCCAAAATGTCACTAGGATAACTTTGAACGAGTTCCTTCTTGTCTTTCAAGTTCTTGATACCCACAGAAGATTCAGTCAAGGCAGTTTCATTGGAATGCCTTCTTTGTTTACCATCAAAGATACCTTGAGTCAATTGATGACGAGAGAGAAGGTTAGGCATGGAAGACGTCAACACATGCTTATCTTTCTCTTTTACGATGGTCTCATTGCATGAACGGCGACGATTATTTGATCTTGGGGGTGGCGGAGGCGGATTATCACGACTGAATCGAACAGCGGTTGAAGGGCTTTCCTTTTGTTCCGTGCCTCCTTTATCCGCGTCCGATATTTCCTTCCTGAGGTCACTAGCAGGCAACAGTAAGAGTGGGCGATTGGATCTCGGGGGTGGTGGAGGGGGGTTATCACGATCGAACCGGACAGCAGTTGAAGGGCTTTCCTTTCGTTCCATATCTCTTTTTTCAATGTCAGATATTTCCTTCTTGAGACCAATAACAGATGATATTAAGATTGATTTTGGATCTGGTGTAGGTGAATTATCACGACTGATGGACAACTCTTTTTCAGATATTTCCTTCCTGAGGTCGCCCACAGACATCAAAAACGAATATATGTCACTTTCATATGCACCCCCATTAACAGACGAAGAGCTTGCAGTAGTTAGAGTTCCTGTAGAGCCATGATTATTCGAATAGTGTTTGATCTTGCTGGGTTTGGTCGACAGGATATCTGGTAGGGTCTCTGTATCATCAGACATTAAGATTGATCTTGGGTCCGGTCTTGGTGAATTATCACGACTGATGGACAACTCTTTTTCGGATATTTCCTTCCTGAGGTTGCTAACAGACAGTAAAAGCGAATGCAAGCTACTTTCATCCACGCCCCCATTGACAGTTGAAGAGCTTGCAGTCGTTAGAGTGCCTATAGAGCCATGATTATTGGAGTAGCGTCTGTTCTTGTTGGGTTTGATCGACATGATATCTGTGGTAGGGTGTAGGGTCTTGGTATCATCAAAAAATGTTAGAAGTTAGAATGGCTCCTTTGTCAATAGAAGACTGCTGCGTTACTTTCGGGCTGTCAAATGCTGTTCATCCCGGTTTGAACTGGTGCCTTTGTGTGTTTGGGCTTTGGCCTTTCTTTTCTTTTGTTGTGTTGTTTTGATTAGTGAATCGAATCAATGCAATCACTACCATACCCAACCATATCAACATACCGACTACGCGAGCTTCGTTAGTAATCATTGTGAGGTAATTGGACTATGATCAGAAAAGAACATTATGGGGCCATCCATAAAATGACAGCTGCCATTTTACATGCTAAGAAGCTTTTACATAATGGTACCTACGTTTGTTTTCGCGACGCATCTCCGTTCGGGGATCATTGGGGAACATTGAGGATCAGTGCTTCAGGGCGGGAAGTCGTAGCCATTTCTGGAAACAAGAGCTTCTTCGGTCTTCGGTGATACCGCTTCTTTTTTAGTTGATCGTGTGGGCAGCTCGGGCCCGTTTAGTAGTCAGTACCCACATATGCTGTACTTATTCAACTTACCATACCGCGCAAGTGCATTGATTTTATGGTATGGTAGATCACCCCTTTACACGGCGGTAATGGGAGTCTCTGGCCAGCTACGCGGAGAGATGCTTACCTTCGGTACGCTTGGCTGTCCACCGAAAATGTCAAGCCGCCGTGTAAAGGGGTGATGGTAGATAGTCGGCTAAAATAATATGGGTAGTTGGTACCCACATTTCACCAAGAAAATGATTTTGTACCTATTTTTAACCCCCCAGGTCTAATTTTTGTGCCCACATATTTTATGGGTACCCACACGCCGTCGAACTAAAAGACGGCGAAGGAACACCAGAAATATGAGTGCGAGTTCTTTCGGAAGATGTCCTTCTTGAGGTTGCTAACTTAATGTCGGTATTGAATCTCGGGGGGCACTGGAGACGGATTATCATGACTGAACCGAACAACCATTGAATGGCTTATGGCTTATTCCCTAGCCAAGCCTTGCGTGTAATATCTTTTTTTTTCAAAAATGTCAGATATTTTCTTCCTGAGGTTGAGGTCGATAACGACTGGACCATTCATTTTTCATTACCTTCCTTCCTGACAGACATGAAGATTGACGGTGAATTATCACGACTGGACCACTCTTGTTCGGATATTTCCTTCCTGAGGTCCCTAACACTAACAGATAACAGACACCAAAAGTGAATACAAGCTACTCTCATCTGCACCCGGATTGACAGCTAAAGTGAAAGCCATGATTATTCGAGTAAGAGTGTTTGTTCTTGTTAGTGTTAGGTTTGATCGACATAATATCTGTGGTAGGGTCTCGGTATCATCAAATCATGTAAGAATGGATTGTTTGTCAACTTTAGAAGACTGCTGTGTTACTCTCGGGCTGTCAAATGCAGCGATCATCCTGTTTTGAATCTATGTCTCTGTTCTTTTCTAGGCTTTGGCATTCGTTGAATCGAATCATCAGTGCAAACACAGATACTCTTCGCGAGCTTTGCAAATCATCTTGAGGCAATTGGACTATGACTATGATCAGTAAAGAACTCTATGGGGACATTCATAATAGGGGGGGCAACAGCTAAATGGTCAAAAATATTATTTCTTTGGATTCCTTTGAAAATTGCAGGGATTGTAGATATAGGTCTAATTAGCCGAGAAAAAAATTTTCGCG
>JALLPH010000639.1:0-16463 GCA_036939855.1 Cyclotella choctawhatcheeana
ACGCAAAAAACTGGGTCTAGTACAAGTTTCAGTGTCACTTTGTGATCACTGGAACCAATCGACCCATTTTACTAGCTAACTACTAGCAATTTCAATTTATCTAGTAAAATTTCAATTTATTAGTAAAGTGCCACCCGTAAATTTATCAAAGATTGTTCTATGTAATTTTATAGTGAGATGATTATGCATTAACATTGTCATCTGTCAGCAGGTAAATTCTCTATAGCATTGTGTCCCTCATCTCTTCTATATTTTCTATATCTAATATCCCTGCTCCCGTTGCCTAGGGGCGCATTTAATGATATCATCGACACGAAGAATCATCTCAGCAGCTTCACTCGCACTGAGTAAAACACACAATTTACTCTTGAAACTTTCTGCCACGCCCAACTCCTTCATATCTCCAATCGTCCCGTTGTACATATCCAAACCATACGTATTCTTGCCAGAGGCATGAGCTGCACGTAATTGTGTCACAAGCTCCGCAGAATCATACCCTCCATTATCAGCTACAATGGCAGGCAGCTGGCGTAAAGCTCGTGCAAAAGCTGACATGGCCAAAGCTTTCTTACCAGGGGTAGACTCCGCAAGACGATCAACAGCCTGTGCCATGATAGTTTCGGTACAGCCTCCTCCGTAAATGATGCGTGGTTCCTTCACGGTAGCCTGCAGAATACACAATGCATCATGTAAAGAACGTTCCGCCTCGTCCAATACATGAGAAGATGCTCCTCGAAGTACAATGGAACATGCCTCGCCTGATTTACAGCCCCCCAAACGAATGACTTTATCTTCCCCAATCATCACCTCTTCAATGACATCACACTCTCCCATGGTAACAAGATCAGGTCTATCAAAGGTGCTAACTACCTCTCCTCCCGTGACTGCGGCTAGACGCTCAATACCATCAAAATCAGCATGTTCAATGGCCATAATACCACGATCTGTGAAAATTGATTCAGGTAGATTATAGATGAGTTGACGATTGATGAAGACATTGCACCCATGAGCAATAATCTTTTCGCATTTTTGCCTCATGCGATCCTTTTGAAATGATGATGTTGAGCGAATGCATAACAAAGATTAGAATAACACAATCACTAAATGTGGAATAATACAAATCGGACTGACTATATCTTACCTTCTCTGCCTCCTCAATCTCAGCAACCTTATTCAAACTATCCACCCTAACCCTACTCCCATATATCTTGATCTTGTCAGTATCCATGCTCGTATTGGCTAGCAAAATCTTGGCGTTCTCAATACGTTTTGGCTGCCCCACTCCAATCTTTTTATCCAACAAAAATCCCTCCTCGAGGTAAGAATCACGTAAATGTCCCCCCGGCTTCTTCAGAAGTTGGATATGATCGAGGTTATTCGATCCACGTAGACGCATCACGGCATCTACGGCCAGGTTGGCAAAGTAGTCCTTTTCGTAGGTTACCAGTTTAGAGCTTAGAGTGGTACGAGCTATGCGGAAAAGGTCGTCACGGAATGCCTCTTCGTTTTGACTGTTGTCGATGGCAGATGCTTCTAGGGCTGCACGGGCAGCAGAGCGGGCTAGACGCCATCCCTGGGCTATGGTTTGGGGATGGATTCGTTGGGCTATGAGATCTTCTGCCTCTCGTCTTGGTTTTTGATGAAAAAACAATGATGTTAGCCGTGAATATTACACAGGTTGTGGATATATCGAAATAATGCACTGATGTCGGACAAACTGCATCACTCACAGCAACTCCCCACAGAGCACAGCTACACTAGTAGTCCCATCTCCCACCTCATCATCTTGCACCCTGGCAATATCCACCAACACTTTCGCGGCGGCATTGTCCAAATTCACTGATTTCAAAATGGTAGCCCCATCATTGGTGACGGAGACACTTTGATCGTGTTCTCCCACGCGTTGGAGGATCTTATCCATGCCCTTGGGGCCTAACGTGGTTTTGACTAGGTCAGCTATGGCGATTGCTCCGATGAAGGAGGAGAGACGGGCGTTTTCTCCCTACATTCCAATACAAGTAGTCGATAGATTGGACAATAAAGGTGGGAAGTGATTGAGTGACATATCAATGAATCAGCGATATTGAAGACTGATTCGAAAGCAGTGTACTTACCTTGTCCACTGTGGTTCCCGAGTCCATAAATGCTGCCTCCATGATGCTATTTGGGGTGGTTTCGGATGTTCGATGTTGTTTCTCTTCGGCTCGAAGATGAGAGTTTTTGGTTGATGGTTGACCAATTTCACGGATAATTTCACGTGAGACAAATATTTCACGTAAAGTTGCGTAAAGTCGTGATTTTTTGGTATGTAGGGGTACCTACTTACCTTCTATGGTAGACAAAGCTATCATAGGTAGCCCCTTCTCTACAGATATCAGTTTACTTTCCCAAAAAGTGCATCAACGGCTGAGTGTGAGCAGGCTTTATTACATCTTGGCATCAGATTAGAATACACAAATAAATAGTCAAAGTACCTTCAATGGATGAAATGTAGAAGTAAAACATCAAACATCTCTTAGCAAATCATGCTACTACCTATACTACGGTTCAAAACAAGCACGGCAATAATGTTTTCGCTCAATCTCTACCGTTACATTACACCCAAGTCAGCTCATCCTATTCTTCGAATCCACCAACTGTAAAAGTAAAAAACTTCAACCATCTCTTAGTAAATCATGCTACCTATAGCACGGTACTCAATCTCTATCGTTACATTACACCCAAGTCAGCTCATCCTCAAAGTGCTGCTCATCTTTGGCAACATGGCAACATTCTTCGAATTCATCAACTCTGCTCTTGACTCTAGAGCTAGAGACAACAACATTAAAGAACGAAGACAACGCCTCCGCTGGATCTTCTTCCAATGCCTTCGCCATTGTGGATACTCCTCCGAAACGCTATTGCCTCTCTTCAAGAAGACAGTGGACAATGCTAAAAAGTACCCCAGATTCTCTCTCGAGTCTTGGTCTTGCCCTGCAGCCAAACAAGCCAAGTCAGAGGAATTAAAACACTGAGTTTCCTCCTACACCTACATTACGACCACTCCACCACCACTCCACCACCCTATCGATCCCCCTTCCAGCACTGTCCCACAGTGGTGTGAGCACACGCTACACCCAGTTGGACTCACACCTCTTGATCAGGTTGAAAATGATGAGGGAGAAAAGGTGCCTATTGATTGTCTGACCACCGCTATAGAAGAGCTCCCAAATTTGGTGACATTGGTGACTTGTTCTTTGTACGCAAAATTCAAATGCAGCTTTGGCCATTTTATTTTCAAGCAAGCAATTCAAGCAGGGCAGTAAGTTGTATTTTGGAGTTTGATTTTAAGTTTAAATTTGAATTCAAATCTGGTTCCTTTTAGTGGTCTTTATTCTGGGCGCAATTGGAAACTTTCGTGTGCAATGTGGCTCGCTGCTCAACGCATAAAAAGCAAACAGCTGAGAAGGCGTAAGCAGAAACAATAGTTCCATTGTTCTGGCCAAGCTCCTTGCACTTGTATATCTAACTGGGATAAGATCAAAAAAGCTATTAGTTTAATCTGACTACGCCTCCACCAAACAATACTTGTATAAACACCAATGAAAATATTAATAGTCAGAGAGTTGATGAAATGATGGGAAGGCTGAGCATGAATATTTTCTGCCAAAAATTCTAGTGGACTTTATCAGGCAAGCATACACTCCATAGCAAATGGGGGTTGCCATCGTTTCCCTGCAACAATGTACTTCCCTGATTTTAGTTCAAAATTACAAGGTGCGTTGTGTTAGAAAATTGCCAAGATATAGAAGCACGTCCAGTATAAGTTTAAAAAGCTTTTCCTGTTACACAGAACCTGACAACGGTTGATGCGATACAGAGATGATAATTATGTTGTTGTTGGACGAAGTGTACAATAGAGTACATCAATATGCTGCACAGTTAATTATTAACATATGACAACCTTAAAATCCAGCACTCATGTTGGGATCCATCTCAGGTGCTCCACCAGCAGCAGCAGCCATCTCTGCCTGTTGTTGTGCCATCAGCTGAGCCTGAAGAGCAGCTTGTGCAGCTGCAGCAGCGGCAGCCTCAGCAGCTTGTTGAGCTTGCAAAATACTCTCAGGACTGGGTTCTTCCTTGGGCTCCAAAATAGTAACAACATCATCAAGAGGAATCTTGGGACCAACAATTCCTTTGGGATCTTGGGGAAGCATAATAGAAACTTTGATACCAATGACTCCCTGTCTCATCAGCACGTGACGGACAGCAGTATCAGTGTAAACCTGCCCAGCATGTCCGGTCTTAATCATGTAACCATCACCAAACTTCATGGCCTTGGCACGCTGTCCTCTCAGCTTTCCAGAAACAATAACTTCGCAACCCTTAGCAGAGGCCTCCATAACAAAACGGACAACTCCATAGCATGCACGACGAACGGCAAGCCCAGCAAGAAGCTTGAACTTGAGTGATTCGGCCTGGGCCTGAGCACAAAGTCCCCTGTTTTGGACACGTTCGGCATAAAGCTCCACAGCGCCTTCGGCAAAGTCGAATCTCTTCTGAACAACAGAGGTCAATTCACGAATGCGTTGTCCCTTCTCTCCCAAAACATTCTGGGTCTTGGTGGCACGGATGATAATTTCAGTTCGGTGGGGAGTGGTACGGACTTCGACACCAGCATAACCATCCTCAGCGAGTTCACGGGTGAGGAGCTCGTTAAGTTCAGCGTAGAAAACTCCATCAGCGACGAACTTGCGCTTGACGGACATTTTGGAACGGTTGGCTTGAGACATGGTGGAAGTTTATTTGGGATCTAGTGAAACTGCATAATAGAAATAACAATTCTGTTAGAAACTTTTTCTACAAAGACCTTCTCGTACAAATTTCACGCAGTTCATTTGCCCGGTAGCCTTCGTTCAGATCATCCGGAAATCGGCCATGGTCCTCACCTTGTTTTTTGTTTGTTGGATGTGGCTTGGGGCGCGGGGCGATGGACAGTATGATTGAGAAGACTCCACGTGGAAGAGAATTTTCTATTTTTTAGTAAGAGAGGTAATTGAAGCCAACTCAACTTCAACCCTCAACCTCACCCTCCTCCGATCCGGCCGGGCCGGGCTATGACCCTGCTTGTGTGACCGTGACCACCTTGTGTGACCGTGACCACCCCGGTCTCCCATCTCCCACTCCCACGAACACAACTCCTCATGGTAGCTCATGGTGCACCCCCCTTCCCCTTCATCATCGGCAGTGCCGAAAAGATCTGAAAGTGATGACCTCCTGAATGCACGACCTCAATCAGTGTACTGAAACTCCACTTGACAATCGCCTTCACCACCATGATGTTGATTGTTTGTGATGTGATGGTGTCTCTATCACCACTTTGGTACTATCATAAATTCATCTTCGATCATCTACCATTCGTGATCAACGGCAACGGTACTCGTGTGTCAGCCGATCACTATGCGTTACTTCATTAATACACGCATTGATTGCAATGATTGCGTAGTCGCAATATTTTTCTTGTCGTGCTTTTTCCTTCCTTCCTTTTTGGCCAACATGAATATAACAGATGACTTCTTCGTTGGAGATCATCCGAATCTAATGCGCAAGGTTTCATTCGAGTTGACATTGAACATCCTCAATAGATTCGTCGCATTATTGGTGCCAAACCTTGTCTTCTTAAATGCTCAGACAGATGCACATCAAGAACGAGTCCTCACTACATACAAGAGGCTTCGAGGATCGCCCATTGCCAAAGACTATGTTGCAGATAGTAAGCCTACGCATCACCCAACTTATCCAGACTTTGAATTCATTCAACAAAATGCACAATATCCCACTACCTACCCGACATACTCTTCCGAATTTCCCACCATGTACCCATCTTACCCCTCTCTAAGACCAACATCCCGAAAGACTGCAAGTCCCACGCTGCAGCTAACGCCTAGTTCGCAAGCACCTACTGCAGGCCTCATAAGTCAAGATTCATCAATTCCAACTAATTTCAATGACTACGAAAACTGGGTTCCGATCATAAATGAGGACTTTGAGAATAATATACTTGACTTTCTTGACCAAGAAAATCCCACCATGTACTACAACCAATTTGAAGGAAGGACAGGTGTGGTTGCAATGCAGGATGGATCTGATGATCTACACTCATATGTTGTCTCTAGAGCAATTGCCCTTGGTGAATCTATTGGTGATTATACTTTGCAATCCAAGTTTAAGGTTGTGATGTCCATCTACCCTACGGAAAACAGTAGCGAATTTTGTTTTGACTACAGTGTTGATGATGGTTTAACATGGCATTTAGAGAAGTGCTGGCTGAGAGATGTAGACTTTGCCGATGAGACATGGCATGACGACATTTCAATAGTATTTGAGCCTGAAGATCGGTTCGCTAGTTTGAAATTGCGATTTAGAGCTACCTCCTCAAGTGGTCCAGTCCTGATGGATAGCCTTCAACTTAGTGATCTACATGATTAAAAGAGGATATGGCTGAGTTGGGAGCAAGTTTGTATCACTCATTGTTAATGATATAATATGCATAAGAATAAGTGTAAAAATATATGGTACCAATCTACAAATTCACGCTGGTTTGCTATCATCACAACATGTAATGAGTGGAAATGCATCTATGAAAACTTCCAGGTAGGCTCATCAATTGCTTGAGAAAGTGGAACCAAGGCCAACGAAGGTTTATGAACAGCAGGTTTCTTGGTAGTTCTTAGCAATCTTCTCTCAGTCCTTGCACGCTTTTTATCACGTGCCTTCTTTTCTTCCATAGTTACAGTATCATCTGACTTGTCATCATCGTTATATTGAGCTTCGCTTGATTGCTGAGAGAAAGCAAGTTCTATGTTGTCCCCGATAAAACGATCGCTTCTTACGCTAGTGGTAGAGCTGTTGTCGTGTTTTACGTGAGTTCTATACAGCGCCAGAGCTTCCACAAGTTCCTGGCGTCCGTAATACTCTCTACGAGCACTTGCATCATCGTAACTTACTCTCCAAAGTTCTGGATTGACCCCTCTCTCGTATCCCGTGACAGTACCGAAGTAAGTTACTCCATCAAAGCTCTTGGCAACTCGCTGGCCGATGTGCTCTTGGTCGCAATCAACGCTCTTAACACTATATTCATCCGATGTACCATCAACACTCCTGAAGCTAAGTTCATCTGACGTGTCAACAGGATACGAGACTGCGAACTTTTTGCTTTGACCAGGAGCACCAGAGCGACGAGGGAACGGACGCTCCGAAGTGAGTGGCAGTCTCGGTTTTTTTCTTGGATATTCTAGACGAGAAAGTCCTGCCAAATTATTGGCAGCAATGGCTTCTGCCAAACCTACAAATGGCGCGTGTGATGGAAGATTTGCATCATTGCCATGGCCGACTGGAAATCCGCGTCTCGAGTGTTTATGAGGAGATGGTACATGTGACTTTGTTTGAGATTCATGTTTCCCTGTAGACTGAGCATTGTCTTTTTCCTTTGTGGGCGCTTTTGCATCACATTTGGCATTCTCTTTAGCGTGATTGTTCGTCGACTTGTCGGGTTCATTTACAGATGTGGCTTCAATTGTGGCTTTAGTATCATCAAACACATCATCGTTTTTATGAAGGGTGAAAGTGGCGTCAGAAGAAGCTGGAGAATTGGAAGATAGTTCCTTGGTTACTTGTTTTCGAGGTGATTGACTTGGATCAATATCGACGTTACAGGATGTTTCGGATTGGTGTTCAAATGAAGTTGTTTGGTCGTCTACAGTTTGGCTTTCGACAGTAGAAAGTGCTTCTGGCTTGATGCTGTTTGATGCATGATGATCTTGTTGAGTCAGCGTAGTCTCGACAGGCGTTGCCTTTGAAGCAGGAAAAGGCGGCGGGTTCGAAAATGGTAGAACGTCAATCCTCAGAACTTTAGGAGGTGAATATGGAGCATTCTCTCTGGTCTCACTTACATCGCTAGCTTCTACATTGTTTTGTGTTGTATCCATAACTTTTACCTGGGAAGGCATTGTATGACTGCTTGGGAAATTATTTGAGGAATCGGAGTCAGATGACTTGTCCTTTGTAGGAACCAAATTATCACCCAAACTGCCAGTTGGAACTATACCACTGTTGTTTAGGCCAACTAACCAACGAGAAGACTCTTTACTGCTTAGATTGCTTCGAAGAGGTGTCTTGCTGTTTTGCAAATCAGTTCCAAATTGTCGTGAATACATCTTTTTACGTGCTGTAAGCTGATTTTGTCTTGTCAAAAGACTTGGGAAAGAAGGGATAAGCGAAGAGCAATCGTTAGCTCCTTCACGCTCGGACTTGGATGTATGCAAATTACTGGATTGGTGGCATTGGGTGATTTGTTTGATGTTTTCGTGCATTACTGGGCTTTTGTTCGCATCAGATGGACAGTTTGTGGTGCTATTATGCATTGTTGGACTAGATGGAGTATCTTCATCTTCTTTGTTGCTACTCGAAATTAATTGCAGCGTATCTGAACCGAATATAAAAGCAAGAACTCCCAGCCCAAGCGGTAATGTAGAGAGGAAACCATATAAAAGTTTAGACCATGCTGACATAATGTGGTTTTGGGAGTGGTCGTGGCTATCAGAGTGACTTTCAGATCGGATACCTATGTGGGGTACAGAGTATCTCTCACTTTTTGAAAGAAACTCAATCTCTTCTACTTTTGTTTGACTTTGATTCCGCATGGGAATCTGATCCATTGGCGGTTCGAGTGTTGCATCCATAGTATCTCGAAGGTCAACGACATATCTAGGTTCGTACATACTGCTCCTCCAATTCTCGTCCGTTGGAACCTTGGCAGTGAGATCCCACCAATCAACTATCTCAGTATCTCGAATCAACAGAAATCGAACTGTTCTTCGAACGTATTGCTTATGACTAGCGAAGTCGGTATCACTCAAGCCTTTGAGCAGCGACTCAAACCGGATCCAAAATTCCGTTTCTGAATAGCAATCAAGAACGTGCAACTGGTGCTGAGAACAATTTGAATAATGATTGCACAATGCCTCACTCTGGCAATGTACGCTCAATTCACGGCGTTCCGAATAAGCTTGGAATGTATCTTTGGGGAGCACATTAAACAGCACCGAGTAGTGTAGATAATTCGGAAAGTGTGTCGCAGGTGACGTGGACTTGTACCGAATTTTTACATTGGTAACAAATTGAAGGTAATTCGGGTTGACTTCTAATTTCACATATGGATGAGATGCGGTTCTGTTGTCAATCATCTTGTTCCCTCGATGATCAAGGGCATCATTAAATCCTGCATAGTGATTCACAGATGTGGCGAGATATGATGAGCCAACATCTTTTCGTTGGATTTGCTCATGATTGGGTGCTTCATCTAAAGCACACATAACGGAAGAAAAGTTTCTAAACATCCCTCTAATTGAATGATCCGAGACGTAGTCATCATTGTTTACAATGCACATCATGTTTGGTTCTTCTTCGTCCAAGGCACAGACATCTGTGGACATGGCGGCCAAAAAATCTTGAATCAAATCTGTAGCAGATCTCTCAGAATCTTTACTGTCATCAGCCTCATTTACAACAACTTGCCCCTCCTTTCCTGCGGTAGTCATTTGTCCACTCTCCCCAGATCCAACAGGATGAGACGAAAGCAATGCCACCCACACCAGCGGCAATGTGAGGCACAGTACGATCGGAACAGCCAGTGATTTGACGCTACTCATATGCCTACCCTTGGCATTGCTGCTATCGATTCTTCGATTGATACCAGCATCCCCCGTCCTATGATCGTCGCCGTCGTGGATAGTTGGCACGAAATAACGCATGGCGTGAAGCAATGTCTCCCACATGGTAATATCGGTGGATTCGATGGATGATATGGTACTATCATCGTCTATGGATGGATCATTGGCGGATCGTAAATAACGCATCATAGCTTGATGAAAAAAATTGCGAGTAATGCGTTTACAATGCCTTCAATAATGCGGTGGTATGACACTGCATATTCTTTCGATCTAAAGCAATGCCGTTTTCAAGAGAGATATTAATTTGTCCAATGTTGTAGTGATAGCTTGTTGGTTTTATGGTAGTGTTACCTACTAGTAGTAGGTACTAGTACTAGATAAGTAGTTACTAATACACTATCGTACATACATTACTGCTATCTAATCTCATCTTTCATCTTCTCTCATCAACCATGGCATCATCAGCATCGGAACACACCGCGGACGAAGCAGGAGGAGAAGCCATCTTCTCCTCCGACGGACTACCCTCACTCTCATTACCCCCCCCACCCGGTACAGCTGCCGCCGCACACGAAGAAGAAACAGGCGACGCCATAATCTCAGAATCCATCAACACCGTCTCCGTCTTTGAAAACTTTATCGTGAAATCCGACGTCGAGAAAGGATGGGGCGTCTTATCCAAAACTAATGAACAGCAACAAACCGAACAAATCATTGATGTGGATGACCCGCGAAGACGATTGTTTCGTCTCAAGGCCGAGATTGAGGAGTTGGAAACGGAAATGGAAAAGCAGGCGGCGGATAGACAGGAGGCCGTCGATACGGAGTTTCGACATTTGTCGTCTGAATTGAAAGATAGATTAGAGACCATGGGGATAAATGATGACGCTTCCGTTGCAATTATGCTGAGAGGGCGTCAACAGGATTTATCACGAGTTATATCACGAGATATGGAAAAGTTTGCTTCGAAAGAAAAAGTAAACGAAACTAAGACGGAGGAGGGAGAAAAGGGCAAGATTGTATATGAGTTGTATCAATCAGGAACTGCCACTTCGTCGAAAGAGACCTTGCTAGAAGAAAGACTGAGGCATTTGGAAATTTCAGTGGGATCCGGGGAGGGAGGAGCTTCATTGTTTGAAAGAGTAGAAGAGGCGATGAAGTTGGCCAAAGAGGTCGATGCTAAGGAAATTGATAAGGTTGCTGCCAAGGCCAAGGTTATTCGGTAAGAAATATTATTTGGTGATATGGCATTGTGTTTCTAAGTTATTATTTCATGCGTCTTCTGACGATAACATTAATATCTAGATTGGACCTAGAAGCAGCCGCTCGAGCCAAGAGCAAACTATCATCTAACAACAATGCCTCACTCGCAAAAGAAGATGCACAAACCATAACATCCCTCCACAACCAACTAGTCGAACTTGAAGGCATTTCAGCCTACCTTCCTGCTCTTACTTCGAGATTGACGGAATTATCAAATTTGCATTCAAACGCGGCTGAGTTTGGAAGTCGAATGGATGCTGCGGAGGAGACATTGACAAGGTCAGAAGCACTGTTGGCTAGTGTAGAAGAGGCTTTGGGAAAGATGGAGGGGGGTTGGAAGGAAAATATGGAAGCGGTAGAACGGAGTGTCAAGAAATTGGATGAGCTTGTTGCTGGGAAGTAAAATATTTTGAGACTTGTGATGTAAAAATCCAGTTACAATAGATGCATTAATGTAAACACCTTCCACCTCCCAATGTAATACAAAATTTATGAATCCTTCCGGGGTTTGCTCAATCCTTAGGCTCAATCACTGCAATGGTATAATGGCACCCCACATGTAGATGTAAACAGCACAGAGTAGAGTGAGGAATTTTAAACCTCATTGTGTGAATTATTATTGGCTCCGAACATTTGCCCTGCCGAATGCGAACCGGACTGCATACCCGGAATTCCACCTGCACCCATTCCCGAGAGCATACCACCACCCATCCCCTGCATCGACTGCAAGTATGGCGAATATCCCATCTGGGAAGACAAACCCCCAGAAAGGCCGAGGCCTGCCGAAAGAGAAGCGGCCCGATTAGCCGCTGCTGCTCCATCTGCCATCATGAGATTGTTGAAGAAGTCACTTTCCCATGCATTGCGTAGCATAAGAGAATTGCGAATGGCAAGTGTGTTATCTGCTCCTGGCACACCTCCGTGTGGTGCATGTGTCTGGCTTTCAGCTGGGACTTGAGGTTCAGGACGTGACACTTTCTTCTGTTTTGGGTGGGGTGGGAGAGTGGCGGAATCATCCTCTTCTTCGGGAACTCCTCCCCCAGACGCACTTCTCTTTCCTCCCGATGCAGCCCTGGATCCGGCAGTGCTAAGAGCTCTCATCATATCAATTCCTGCAGCTCCAGATCTAGCACTTGCTGAACTAAAAGCTCTGGCCAAGTCAGACCCTAACATAGGCTGCTCCCATTGGCCAGGATTATTTTCTTGATTACCGAAACTCTTCTGGGACACATTCTGGAGAGTGTTTGCAGCAGCATCCCCCAATGTCCCTGAGGGAAGAGTAGGAACTCCTGGCGCAGGGAGACTCGCAGAAGGCATGGCAGTAGGAAGGAGCCCTGGTCTCATACCTGTCATGTGCTGAAACATGTTCTGCTGCTGCTGGTGTCTCGAGGCAGACAATTCCATCATAATCAAATCAATGCGCCCCTTCATCTCATTTGACGTCTCCATTAGTTTGGATTCCAACTCCACAACCCGATGTTCCAACGCTGCAACCGTGGTGCGAAGATTGTCAGCATCTTTGGCAGACGAAGCGTTACCGGAACTCCCTGTACTGCGTGTAGACCTGGTGATTTGCCGTAGCAAATCTTGACGCCCCTTGCGAAATTTCTCGTTGAAGAATGTGACTAACGGGATAATAATAAATGTGAAGGTGCAAATTACATAACCAATTGAAGTACTAGTTTTATAAATCTCACCGTGCTTGGCAGTTGTCTCATCGTAGTCTGAGTTCTTGATAGGTTTCGTTTGAATCTTCCTAAACCCATAGACTAATAAATAAAATGTGTGTAGGGCACTTTAGTGTCAGCGGTGACACATAATTAGATGAAAAAATAGGAGCAGAACTTACAATTGAGCTGCCTCGCAAACGAGCTGAACTTGTTATGGTCAAAGTACTGAGGAATAATATCCGAAGCGAACGTATCCGGATCCTTCACAATAAAGGACAGCCCGTCAGGACTCCACGAGCAAATCGCGGGGTCGCAAGAATCAATCATCTTGTAGGTCTTCTTAAGAAAAATGGGGGTGGGGTTAGTGCCAGTGGGTGGGACGAAATCATCCCCATCCATAGCACTGGCATCTTTGGTGTTATCTTCGGGCTGAGGGGAAGAATTTGAGGACTTCTTCTGGTCTAGAACCTCATCGTTCGCTTTTGCATTAAATGAATCACCACGTTCTTCACGAGAGAGATCGCTGGGGGGGTCGTCGGATTGTGGTTGCATCATCATGAAACCGGAAGACGCGGAGATTAAAAGAGCAACGGAGGATCGACGATGTTCGTTGATGAACACAGTGCGTTGGGAGAGTGGTTGTGGTTTGGAAGCGTCAAGAATCAAACAAGAAGCTGGTGGCCCACTGCCGTTCTGTTGGGTGTGTGTTTCTTTGTGGCGATGGCCCCCCGCCCCGCCCCCGCCGCGTCTCCCCCGGGGAAGGACACGGTCTTCTCTCTTCCCTCGCCTCTCGCAACAATTTCTGGTTTGCTTGGTTTGCTCCATTGGCCGATTTTGTCCATCCCAAGGCTGTTGTATTTTCTCAGAGGACTCTCTGAAACCATTTGTGTGAGTTCGTAAGCATAAGCAACTAACTTCATGGCTGAAGGTTTAGAAATGATGATCTGCTCAGCTGCAACTAGTGACAATATGGCTTAATTGGCTAGTAGCTAGGATAGCAGAATCATTATAGTCTCAAGTTAGTTCAATTATTCATGTTTGTATGTTCTATCAGCAAATAATACAACAGCCTTGGTATGGACGAAATCGGTGTGGGGTATGGGGTCGCTACCATACAAACCAGCATCCTCCACCCTCACCCTCCACAGGGACGGTAAGTGGGTGCAGGGCGGGACGGAGCAAACCAGAAATATCTTACGTAAAATCTTATATTAATTCCTACGTAGCGCGCATATCGCTTATCTCTCTTGTTTCTGGTTTTTGATCTCCTGTTGAACGGACACAAAAATCTCAGGAGCTGACTAGCTATTTTTTTGGATACAAAAAACAACAAAAAATGAAGATTCTTCACCCAAGCAAGACCAAGACATGAACATAAACACAGTCTTGCATATCTTGCATTTTTTGTTGCATAACTATTTTATCTACTTGGGTATGTTGTGACCTCATCCCATTTGCCCCAGTACACATTCTTGCTATTGGAATTGCCCTTATGTGGATGAGACTAGCTTAGGAATCGTTCTTTGTCAGCTATGTGGCAGTAACAGACTTCCTTCTTCCTACTTCTTTTGTAAGTGGTGGTATAGGTGACATAGTGGAAGAATGCACTCTATAGAGCTGTGTTTGATTGGATGTGATAGTGGAAGAGACATGCCGACAGCAGCGGGTAACCAAAACATGGTTGATGTGAGGTGAGGCAAAAAGTTTCATCAGAATTAAGAAAAAATAGGCCGATTCTTCATTGTCACTGAAGAGCTAGAGCGTTCAAAGCTAACTTTTTGGGGCACCAGTAAAATAGGGTCCCCTTTCCGTCCCTCTTTTGCCCTCTCCACTCAAACGCAAGATATTGTGTGTAGCTGTAGCTCTGTGCCCGTAAACTTACTTAGGGGACCTACTTTAGATTGAATATCCATAGGGAGTAGGGAGTTTGAGCCTCATACCAGAGAGCGCAACTGGGATAATATTGATTCCTATTTGCTGTGTAGAAAGATACCCTAGCCTAATCTAGCCCGCATAGATTCTGTACGTTCCAGTTGAACAGGCTTGTCCAAGCTTGGGCCGGCATGATAAGTTTTAGACTTTAGATCTTGCCAAAGGTTGAGCTAATATCTGACCTTTCTGCCCAAGTATGACTGGTGCCACAAAAGCAAGTCCCCGCCACCCACTTTCCTTGCCCAGAGATAGACATCGAGGACACCAACAATATACAGCACACCCCTTTCCTTGACGATGGCTAGCTGAATTAGGTACCATAGTTCACACAATAATCCGCTCACACATTAAGCCCGCTCTGGCCCTCAATCCAGATTTGCTCACTCATTAAGTCCCGCTCTGCCGTCAAAAACTACTGATTCCTACGTATAATACACGGTGAAATGAAATAATCATTGATTAAGATCACACATTAAAGTGCCGCTCTGGGGGTTCCGTGGAGCGGATTATTGTGTGAACTACGGTACTCCATCTATGAACCAACCGGCCGTCGCTCGCAGCCTCAAGGCCATGATATGGGTCAACGCCTCCTAACTAGGTTTCATCCAGCTCATCCCAACAGCTGAGCTACAGCCGCCACACACTGACGCTCATAGACTATTTTCACCGTGTATGAACACATCCAAAGGCCCTGGAGTGGCCCAATTAAGGGGAAACTAGTATAATTATAATTCATGAGTTGTGAGAAGCGTTAAATTTTATTACTCTATGCATTTTTATATTGTGATATGTGTGTTTGTGCTGACACTTTCATTACAAACAAAGTGATTCAACATCGTCTACAATTGTCGTCTACTAACGGCACTTGGCTGCTGTTGATACAGCTTGTAAGAATCTTCTGCTCATTGATGGTTCAGGGAGGATGAGCACTCATTCGGGTTACGGTTGAAATTATGCCACAAAACGCAATTGACAAAAAAGAAATAACAGCTTTCTTTTTGCTGGGTATGGTAGAAATATTTTGAGTGCTGCTATTGGTGGTCATGAAGATAAGAAGAACCCACTCAAAAAGCTTGGCAGCGTAAGCAAAGTGAAGATGATTCGGGCAAGGTCAAGTAGGTAACATTATGTTCTTTTAGGCCCAGTCCAGTGTCCAGTGTTAGGCTGGTTCAGTTTCAGTTTGATCTGTCTAGTAGTTAGTATTGAATCCTACGTTCATGTATAGCCCAATGTGGATCACATAGTCACTTAACCAGCCAAATATTAGATTTAAAAATTAACGTGATGATGCTATGTAAACGGACGGTTGAACGCCGATCCGGGTTTGAAAATATTTTTATATGTGCGCAGTAAGAGTGAATCTTAAAGAACAGAATGGTAGTAATTACTCTTCAACTGCTTCTCATCATATGCAAAATACTATGAACCAAACCTGAAGGACGTAAAATAGTTCAGAAGGAGCTAACAGAATGAATATCAAATTATTTCATTGACATAAAGAAAAATAAGCTAAACTTGAGACAGATAAAAAAGAAATACTCTTTATGAGTGGCTCAAAATAAATCTGCTGTGAAAGGCACATAGATAGTTGACTTTCAATTACTTGTCATACAACATAGAGCCTGAACTACATTGATTTGAGAGACATCGAGAAGAACAGGACAACAGCAATCCAATATCAACTCATGATTATGATTCTTGCACAATGATGCCACTGCATTAGTCAAATATTTGCAAGCTCCATACCAAATATCATTTCATTAGGAATAGGAATTAATTGCATACATTCTGATTAAGCAACATCACACTCTCATTGTGTGTGTGGGACTGTTGCTGCTAGAAATGCCAGTATCCTATTACTGGCAATTCCCTAAAGATACCTTAAGCT
>JALLPH010000640.1:0-16439 GCA_036939855.1 Cyclotella choctawhatcheeana
CGATCGTATCTTTAATATGGAGTCGACAAAAGATACCTATTTAGGGTTATCCCCTTATACCACTAGATAGAGATTTGCCAGGACACCCCCTAAGTATGTCAATTAACATTATAATGATGATATGTTGCAGGCCCCTAACCACTCACGGTCACAATTATGATTGTCGAATAATAATATAGACTTATCCCTATCAGCAATCACAAAGTTTGTAAAGGTTAAGCAGTGCTAGTGCTAGTACGATCAATCCAATCAAAAATATTCACTGAACGTGATGCAAATGCTGCAAGCCCTGTCATTTGTCATTTCACCATCCTGATACTGATACCATCATGTCCATAACAAGGGCGCATGTTGGGGGATTGTCGATTTCTTTACAGTACACTGACCTACACTGACTAATATGGGCGATGCATGATAGAACCAGCACGGGATCGGTGGATGGAGGGGGAAGTTGATAGTTAATAATCATGTGTTTCCCGATCGGCAATGACCTGTAAGTAATTTTTACAGTCGTTTCATCTTGTTATCGCCCTATTTAGGGGTAAATGGGGTCTCGGGGCCTAAGAATATTTTTGTGGGTACAGTACTAAAGGAGTAATTAGGGTCGGCAAATAAGGGAAAAGTGTTAATAATAGGGTAGATACTGTATGCCTCTATTTAGGGGTAAATGAGATTGCAGGGCCTAAGAATATTTCGGTGGGTACTATGTAGAGGTACAAGTAGGGTATCTCAATCTCATATAATAATACTTTATTAGCAAGGTCATTTTTTGGAGGGTCATAATAAATTATGGTACCTTACATTTTAGTTATTGTGCTTGAGGTCCAGGCTACAGTACAAGTTCAAGTATGTATCCCCTAATTGGGCAGGAATATTACTAGACAACCCGATGGACTTTTTTCAAGCCCTTTTGTTGTATTCACTAGCCCAGTGAGTCGGTTAGTGAATACAACAAAAGGGCTTAGTCTGAGGGCTTGGGGTTGTCAGATATAAGGGCGCCCAATTTTTACATGGAGATTCTAATCGTAAAATTAAAAAATTACTTAACGACGACGCTAGCAATTACTTAATGATGACGTCACAGAATGGTCTCACTACTGCAACTACGATTAGCCCTAACTTAGTCAATAGTCAATATGTCTAACTTCAGCACAAACCCTGAGAGATGAATAGGGCACGTCACTATGACAATGTGCAATGTATTTAAAAGGTCCCTCCACTCTTGAACCCAAATGTACTGTAGGGGGGATCTTAGCTTAGAGGCTAATCAGATTGATTTGTTAAGTTCAAGGGGGAAAATAGTCCAATCAATCATGTCAAAAGTCAGGCTTCTTGTTAGGGATAAATAGTGCCGTGTGTCGTGAAAGAGCTGGTAATCAAGGTTGGGTATAAAATATTTTTTGATCGTTGGAAGTATTTAGAGGTAATTGAGTAATGAAGAGAGGACTTGGGGCAAAATAATTTATTGCGTAGTAAATACCCTGAGAACAAAGAGGGCAAAGATCTTCAACGATAAGATCAACAAAAATAAGATTAGTAGAAAATGCCAAATTTGGAAGAAAAAACAATATTGGTGGTGGTCTATACGTTAATGCTAGAAGTCAAATTAATATTAAGGTACATCTTTCAATACAACATTGACATTCATAACAAAAAATAGTCATAACCTTGATTGCGCCCCCTTGTTATTCCAGTCGTAGGAAAAATTCTGGCCGGGCCGGAATTAAAAACCAGTGAAAAACCTTGAATCGAAGCGAATAGATCGTTTTAGAAGATCGATTCGTCTCGATTCAAGTTTTTCAACAGTTTTAAAATTCGATTTGGCTGGCCGAAACGGAATTTTTCCCGAAACGAATTTTTTCCTACGACTGGTTATCCGCCTTTTTTGGAACTATTTACAACAAGGATCTCAAGTCATCCCAACAAATTCGAAGTCTGGAGTCTTTTCACACAACAACAACAAAGACCAATCATACTTGTCGCCATTCATCTATGTGGAACACTAAGTCTCAAGGCAATGAAATATTTAACAGCAATCCAGAAATACAGTTTAGATCCTTTTCAATGAAACCTCTGCATTAAATGAGAACTTAAACAATCTAACTCGCCTTCTTAGCTTTTTCGCCTGAAACCATGCTGCCTCCCAGGTATGGTACATGTCAAACGTCATGAAATCCTTCAGATAAAGTTTGTATGGCCGGGAGATGGAAGAAAAATGCGTGAAAAGGTCCACCTAGAACTACAGCCAAATCATATTTCGAGAGGTGGGCACAGAATCTGTTTCTTGGCATTTATGACAGCAATTTCACAAAGATGCATAAAACAGTCATGGTACAACATAATGGAGGGTATCAGAATGAATTCCTGTTTGCTGAGAAGAATCCAGCAGCAATTGCAATTTGGGATGTCTTGGGACATGATGGTCATACTGAGGAAGAAACTAAGTTCAATTCTTGAGGCGTTAGTATAATATTCCAGCACTAGATGACAAAGAACATCTTCTTACAATTTATCAAACTGATCTACAACATCATACATCATCATTTTCATCTTCCGGTTAATTGTGAGAGTTGGATTCTGCATCGTTTACGGCATCACAAGTACCAGAGTCAACCACACCATTTTCATCATGTTTACCCCACCCATCCTCTGATCGGTTGTGAGAGTTGGATGCAGCATCATTTGCGGCATCACAAGTACCTGAATCAATCACGCCATTTTTATCGTGTTTGCCCCCTCCATCATCTGAGAGAGAGATATTAACGTCTGACTTGCTTCCATGCAGACCCCAGCCTCCGTTATCATCTTCCAAATTTTTGTCTTCATCTTCCTTGGAAAATAAGTCTTCGTCACTTGAATCTCTGTGACTGCTAATATATATTCATAGTGCAAGTTTCAGGTGAGTAATGAGTGACTACATACAGCATAGCATTGAAAGGAAGAGATTGCCTTACGTTGACGCGGAAACATTGCAAATACTAAGGAACACATCAGGTGATGGCGAACTTGGCACTTTTTGGTTGTATGCTTTCAGAGCATCATAATAATTTGAGAACTCATGGATTTTCCCATCTAGTGTTTGAGAAAAAGACACTATGGGCATACAAAAAAACACAAAGTGAAGCTATTCCAATCGGGAATACACAAGTGCTTACCTACAGTAAATTGGTACCACCCTACAACTTGAGCCAAAAAATCGTGTGAGTTCCCGTCCGTCTTGTTTTCGATTTCAGTCCAGTTGGGGGGAGCATGACCTTCTATCCCACATTCTAAAACATAGTCCCTCTCAGAAAATACATATGCATCCAGGATAGTTGTCTCTGATTGATCATCATTGAACCGAACACGATAATCCCTAATGGGGCCGTAAGGACCACTTGATACGTTATTGTAGTTAATGACAACACCAAGATACCACTTCCTATCTTTCCATCTAGCATAAACCCTATCACCTGCCTCAAACAGAGGTTTTTTCATGCCCCTATCACCTGCCTCAAACAGAGGTTTTTTCATGCTCGTAATATTTGTTTCGCATTTACCATTTGGCAACACGAGAGACTCTAGTCTCTTTTGCAGATGTGTCTGACATGATGATTTGTTTCTGCCAGTGATCTCATTGTAACAATCAAGAGGGAGTTCTATTCGACCAACATGTTTCTCCAGCTCTTGTGAGTACTTCCATGCACGCCCCCAAGTTTTTGTCTGTGTATCGTTCAGCCCGTGAGTTTTGACCGCATCTTTATAATAGCGATGGCATCGTCCATTCAGTGCGCTGACATCAAAGGACCTCTTCAGTATCAGAGATTTTTGCACCTCCTTGAACCAGTTATCGCTGCTTAGAGCACCATTCCCTGGGGTTTTGACAAAAGAAACAGCTGGATCAAGATCTCCATCTGTGTTGTCATTTCGAGCTTCGTGTATAATTGCTTCATCCCAAATAGCAAAGAACAAATCACCATCTAAATCACTCTTATTGATTTGCGACACTAGAGAGGGTTTACCAAGCGGAAAAACCACGAATCCAAATGGTAGATTGGACAATGACTCGCAGTCTTCGGAGAACAGGCTTTGGCTCACATTACATACTGGTACAATCATCCCATCAGCAGCCTCAGTACATGGACTTCTTGTCAGAAATACTTCACGGGGTGAACTTGTATTCTTGAACCCAGACAAAAACACATGACCTGGAGGAATTGATTCCGTAGGATCAGCCACACCCACCAGTGAAGCATGTTTTACTTTGAAAGCATCACTATTTAACTCCTCAAAATCTACAAACACAAAATGGACTTAATCAAAACACCATAACAAGGATAGAAGATGATCATGCTACATGAATACCTACTTACATGAATTCATAACTCCTTCAGCCACGCCTCTCGCAAACAAGACATTACAAAAGGAGGGGTTTGGAATTTTAGATTTGACCATATTGAGCCCTGTTTTGGTTGGTTCAAGACGTTCAGAATCAAAGATTCTGCCAATTGCAATTGAAGTCTCTGAGGGATGAATTTGTGAAACTACTATGTATACACTGTCATGCAACGGCTTTTTTGATACGCTTTTTTCAACTTTGACCATTGTCTTTGGAATCTGGATGTTGTCAATACCTTCTTTGACCACCTGTGTTATTGTAGGGAAAAGAAATAAATATAGATATCTCAGCCAGCCATGATTTTCACATTGCAACAAAAGTTGAAGCACGCCTTTAGAGATGTAAAACGAGTATGACATACCAGCAAGCCTTTTGCTATTCCAAACAGGGTAGGCGAGAATAAGCGCACTTGAATAGCATTAGCGCACTCTGCTTTTTCGCCAGTAGACCTACCAATCAGATAACTTAGACTGAGAAGAAGATATTTAGTGAGGTAATAAATCGTATCATCACCGTTTAGAAGTACCAATAAAAAGTTTCAGTACCTACATGTCTCTTGATATGTATCCACAGCCCTCGTGGCCATTATCATCGATTAGCTCAAATTTACTCTTGTCCCATTCAACAGCAATGTGACAACTTCCTTTTTCTCCTGGAGATTTGCATGCAGGGCTAATTAGAAGCTGCAGCCGAGCGGTAACTTTTTCGGGACCCTTCTCATAAAAAAGCTTCTCAAAGTCTATCATGGATGAAACATATAGTGATATGGTTCTTAGTTACCATTGCAATAAAGAATCAAATGCTAGTAATGTATATGACATACCTGCAATGCTTAGTAATACCTCGGCAACATTAAGTTTGGCATCAAGGTAGAACAATTTGAAGTATTGTAGGCCAACTGGATAGATGATGTATTTTTGATTGTTGTAAATTGTGGTTTTCACAAGTGCGCAATCGCAAGTATGACACACTCTTCTACTCACTGCTATCTTTATCATAGAAATTTTTTCCTTGCTGTGTCTCTTTCTTAAATTTTTCACAGAATAACTCAAAATCAACTCCATTTAGATGCAGCACACGACGAATTGGTTTTTCGTAACTAGGCTTCTCTTTCCGTACATACAATTCATTGTTATTGAAAAACGCTCTCAAGTAAAAGAATTGATCAAGGTCCTCAGTTACGTTCAAAGGCTCATAATTCATTTTCCTAGAAATAAGACCTAACTTCGAAATTTCATGTGCATTTGAATCTGCCTTAATCTTTCTTTTCTTCTTGGTGGTTATGGCATGCTTCTTCGGTGTTTTTCCCGCAACTCTCTTCCTTGCTGGTTTCTTTGATTCCTTGTCACTCTCTTCATTATGCGAGATACCATCTCCCCCTGAATCAGAATCCTCTGAGTATGTAGCAAAAGATGCAGCATTAGAACGGTGATCTTGAAATGAGTCTCTCTTCCTTGCTGGTTCCTTTGATTCCTTGCCACTCTCTTCATTATGCGAGAAACCATCTCCCCCCGAATCAGAATCCTCTGAGTATGTAACATTGCGCTTGATATTATGCTCAAAAGATGCTGCATTAGAACGGTGATCTTGAATTGAGTCTCTCTTCCTTGCTGGTTTCTTTGATTCCTTGTCACTATCTTCATCATGCGAGAAACCATCTCCCCCCGAATCATAATCCTCTGAGTATGTAACATTGCGCTTGATATTATGCTCAAAAGATGCAGCATTAGAACGGCGATCTTGTAATGAGTCTTTCGATTTTTTTCGCTGACGTCTCCGGGCATACATATCCATGTCCTTCTCGTCGTCTTCATCTTCAGCATTTTCAGCTGTCAGATCAATGGCATCAATAATAGAGGATCCATCCATCATACCCTCTTCTTCTTCGTTATCTTGCCTCTCACTCTGTTTGTTGATACTATTCCATATCTATAATAAATTAAATTGATGATAATGAGTATGTTTCGGCATTTGCAGAGTAGGATTCTCAATAAACAAGCATTGATATAGTAAGTAATGAGCACACAACGCAAACATCACATCAGATCAACATCCCATTGGTGTCAAAAGATATCAAAAATCAAAAGTAATTGGAGTGATAAGGCTATACACATACTCGGCAGAGCTTGGCAGCTGACTGAACTTCACGCCAGGCTGTAGGAACAGGACATACAAAGTAGCCGTACAGTTGCTCTATCACTTGATCGTTTATTCTGATCGTCGAAAGATCTCATACGCACCGTGATCTGTGATGTGTGATCTCGTGTGATGTGTGATGCTGTGAGCTGTGAGCCAAATAAGCCATGCACAAAAGTAATAGCCACCAAAGTCCTCCCGGGATCCTCACGACCAATCTCTCAAATTTTAGTAAATCTGGGAGCTATTTATGTAGATATGCTTATGCTATCCACCAACATAAAAATGACACAATAAAACACCATGGACGAAGCATTAGCATTGGCCACCCTCCGCAGCATCATAGCCCAAGCCCTCCAAGAATGCACTCCACCCTCCGCCGAAGGCACCACCAGTAACACCAGTAACAACATTGAAACCTCGTCGGATCCATCCAACATTTCTTCACTGTCCGGTGTCTACTCCCAAGAAGTTCAACAGCAGCAGCAAAGCCGCCAAAAGCACAAGGAGGAACGCGAGCGGTTATTGGACGTTGCATTGGAAATCGAACGGAGCGTTGCCGATTTAGAATCTGTCGTTCATACTAGCAACAATCACCATGATCATGCATTGAATAATAATGACAATGACGTGTCCACAGCAACTACTACGATCGACATGGTAGAATCATTGGTGGCATTGCTAACCACCGTTCCAAATGCATTATTAACCAAACTGTACAATGTCGAATACGCATCTGGACAAATCATTCTCCGCAATGACAACAACACGGTAATAGTACGACAACAACAACGACATCATAATCACGGCGGTAATCAATACGTATCGTCCATGGAAGAAATTTGTTTCAATGCGGCATGTATCTCGTGTGAGATTCTACGTATGTACATTGTACAAGATATAGATGGGTCCTTTATTGATTCATTAACGGTAGGGGGGTATACACGTGAATTCATCGATAGACTCATTCATTATTTATGCAGTAGTGACGATGATTTATTATTGGGAAGGAATATACGTTATCCCATTATACAAGTGATGAATACTATCGTGGAACAACGGGAGATGGAACGAACGTTATTATTGGAAGAAGAACGGGGATATAACAACAACAACAACATTGATAATCATGATTTCTTTGAATGTTACGACAATCATCATCATCATGGTTTGGTAGTATTCCACATGTCGGCCAAGGATACGTTACGTTTGTTACAGATGCTACTTCGATGGATTATGGGAGGACGAGGGGGAGCACGTGGTATTACTGGCGGCAGTGGTAGTAGTAGTAGTCACGGCGTGGACGAATCGCAATACAGTCATGTGGGAGTCTTCGCTTGTCATTTACTCCATCACTTTGCCAACATGACACTCACCGAATCGGGAATGTACACTACCTTCCACGAATGTCAAGATTTATTCCGTGTATGGGTCGAGGGAGGAGTACGGGAACACAACCACAACAGCAACATGAACATGCCAATACCACGACGTCTTTCGAACGAGGATGCGAATGTTGTATTGGATCTTATAACGAATTTTCAAATTAGTAGTATACAATCGGCGTATCATCTTGTGGAACAAGCGGATGCCATGATTGTTTCACTGTCTTGTCAAGATGTGGATCATGGGAGTACTGGTACTAGTAATGACATTATTCGTTCGGATAATTGTGCCGCGGCGGTTCATGAGAGTATACGTCATGTGGGAATTGTCGTGTCTGTTACGGAAGTTATGGAAAAGCTCGGGTTGGAGATTGATCCGGAGATGCATGTTATCTTCCATCCCCTGATTGTAAGCTATGCAACTTTTGTGGCGTCGGGGTTACAGGAAGCATTGGATTCTCCGTATTTGTCGTTAGGACAAGAGGGAGTGGGATTATCTCACACGGCGGATGATTTGCTGGTACGAATCTGTCATACCTCTCTCGGTCTTGATTTTCTCAAGCAATCCAATGATATCAGCCGTGATGAAGTACTTAGCGTGGCTGTATTGCGAGCACTGAGCTCTGGTTCTATTTCTGGTAAAGGCAAATTCCTGTTAGAGATGATATCCAATCGAGCCCGTGACGATATGAATTCTCCCAACAGCAATGGTAGGGAGCTACTGCCCATGGCCAAACGACCTTGCTACAGCAATTTCATGAGTACTCATCTCAGAGCTCAAATGATGATGGACAGCAATGATAACAAACAGTCTCGTGATATGGTCAATCTCATGATGTTATGCATGACAATGACACAATCTAATCTCGACGAGGGATACGATCGTTCTTCTATTGATCAAGCTTCGTGTATTGCATCCTCACTAATGCATAGTGATACAGATCAAACGGAGGCAGCGGCGGTGATTGATCCACTCAATCCGTGGCATAGTCTCAATATCAACACCTTGAAGGAGTTGACTTGTTCTTTGCTCGGAGATTCGGTTTTGGAGCACGATGCATCTATTGCTAGTACCGCTTCTGTCATTGGAAAGTATTCCGATGCAGTACCTGTTTGTTTTGATACAAGAGCTACTGCTGCTGCTGCTGCAAAGTCTGTTTAGAATAGATTTCATATTCATTAATTCTTTTTGTTACATATTTCATATTTTAATGTTAAGGAGTTGTGTTGTCGCAGCATGCTAATAGTAGTTAGCCCGTGTGCTTGGGGCCTCAGTTATGGCGCCAGATGCCGAGTCACCCCCCCACGCCCACTGTGCCCATAGATATCTAACGGTTGTCATTTTTTCATCTCTCATCATCAGCTCAATATTTCTCCATCATCTTCAGAATAAAATCAATGTCCAAACATTGTTCTTCTTGCGGCAAAACCAATGCTAACCTGAAAGTGTGCGCAGCCTGTAAGTTGGTGAAGTACTGCAGCGTCAAATGTCAAGTGGCTCATCGACCGGCGCACAAGAAGGCGTGCAGGGAAAAAGCTAAAGAATTATTTGATGAGAAATTGTATGCACAGCCGCCGCAGAAAGAGGATTGCCCCATCTGCATGATACCACTGCCATGCGATGACACAGAATCCGTGTACATGAATTGCTGTGGCAACATTATATGCAATGGTTGCAGATTTTGTTTGACGCGAGAGTGCTGCCCTTTTTGCAATACTGTCCTACCTTGTAGTAATGAAGAAAACATCCAAAGGTTATTGAAGAGGATCGGAAAATATAATGATCCAGAGGCAATGGTTATAATGGGACAAAGCCATTATATGGGACGATTTGGTTTACCACTAGATCATTCGAAGGCATTTGAGTTGTTCCAACGTGCAATCCAGCTTGGATCTGCTGCAGGGCACTACAAAGTTGGATACTCATATAATGAGGGGAAAGGGACAATAATGGACACGGAGAATGCTGTCCACCACTGGAAAATTGTAGCGATGATGGGCAACTCGTATGCCAGGCATAATCTCGGGATTGGTTATTATAATAATGGAAACCATCAGGTTGCAATGAGGCATTTTATGATTGCTGCCAAGTGTGGCTTGAAAGGTTCCTTGGCTAATGTCATGAAAGGTTTTAGCAAAGGGTATGTGACAAAAGAAGAATTGGAAAAAACTCTGCGAGGGTACCAGTCATCATGTGACGAAACAAAGAGTGAACAAAGAGACCGAGGAGCCATTATTCAAGCGAGACAAAGCGAACTGATGCAGACAATGGAAACCTCCAGCTTGCGATGAGACATTTATGATTGCCGCAGAAATTTGCTTGAAAATTTTGTTGGATACTGTCATGGAATGCTACAGAGAGGGGTCTATGTGACAAAAGAAGAGTTCGAGATAACGTTGCGAGGATACCAGGATGCACTCGAAGAAACAAAGAATAAGCACAAAGAGATTGAGCTTCAGCCAGCAGGATAGGAAATCATTGTAAATAATTCATTGGCATTGTCTATTTGTTTTGAAACAAGAACTGCTGCTGCCAAGTCTGTTTAGAATTAGAAGATTTCATTTCACATTTCACATTGTAAATTTATTATTTTGTTACATATCCAAATGCTAATTTGTTAGTGTTCAACCATGATTTCAATTGTTTTGCGTTGCCCTATGATTCTGCACCTATTTCCATTGGTTTCCATTGAAAGTCTCATTGCGTACAACCTGCACCGTGAATAGAGATTCACCATACCTGTTGCAGATTAGAATGAGATACTACTATTGCATGTATTGATTAATTGTAATTTTTGTTACATTTCCTAATGTTTTCATTCGTTCGGTTTATTGCCCCTCTTCGCCCCACACTTGTTGCATTTTCTCATTCCCAAAAACAGCAAAATTCAACCCCCCCCCATCCCCCATTTATAGTTTAAACAATTCGACCCCGTCGAACAAGTAGTAGTACCCCCCAACCATTCAAAAATCACTTCACCAACAGTGTAATAACAACAACTTCTTAATGATGATCACCTCCACCCTTTTGAACAAACTTCAACCCGCAATAAATACAACTAACGGGTTTCCCCCCATTATACCCCACCTTGATATATTCAATGGGATGACCGAGGGCACCGCCCCCGCCGTCGCAAATGGCCATATCGCCCGTGACCTCGATGGGTGGGACGCGATTGACTAGTTCTAGTGCGTTCGATCGGTGTTTTCCTAGTGCATACTGTCCCAATAGTATTGTAGATTATTTATAGTTTGTTGTATTTGATATACAGTTGATGGTGGTTACACAGTTTTAGCAGGTGTACATGGGTAAAAAGAAAGAACAACGCGATTAAAATACAATATCATATTTAGTAAAAACAAAGTAATACATCATCAACTAACAATAGTGTATTATTATCAAAAAGAGAAAAACTAACCTTGCTCTCGGTCCGTTCCAATCGATTGAGCGTCTTATCCTCGCCCGCCATGGCGGTATCGGGAACTACGGGGATGGGAGAGGCATTGGATGAGAACAAGGCTCGAGCGACGCTGCTGCTGCTGCTGCGTCGAAGTAGCAGTGATTGTGTCCGACGGAGAACGAGGGAGGTCGTCGTCATGGTCAGATTTTGAGTTTTTGATCTTCGTTGATAAATATTCGTAGGCTTAGTTTATTTGCCCACTCATTTAGAAGCTTGGCTCTTCTAGTGATTAACTTTTTGCCCACAAAATATCAAGGACTCCGCAAATCACAAGAGAAAGAGACTTCTTCATTCTTCAGACAGGACGACCTCCATAAACCCATCAAATCAACAACACTAACACAACAGCAGGCCATGAGCTACAACAAATCCCGAGCCATGACCCCCAAAGGTCAAATGAGCGGCAACGGCTCCGGTCCGGCCATCATGATGATGCCCCCCCACATTCGCGCCACCTTCATGCCCAATCCGCCCATCGCCCATCTTCCCCCCGTGAAGCGTCGCGTGTTGCAATCGGACAATTACGTTACCGAAGACGACGACGATGACACCTACAACGATGGTGCTGCTACTACACAGCAGTCATCCACCACTGCTAATGCCGTTGATAAGAAGAAGAAGACGGGACCGTCCGGTGTAGCAATAATCCCCCACTCCTTCCCCAAATTCAAACGACCCACCGTCTTATCGGGGGTATCCTCCTTCCTTCAACACTTTGAACGATCGGCACCCCCGCCGCGTACAATTCAACCGACGCCCAAATCTATTCGAGAACAAAAACGCAAGCTCGCCCAAAAGAATAACGAACAAAGGTTAAAACCATTAATCGAAAAGTATAAATCGGAACAGACGTCGGTACAATCTACCGACGGCATTCATCCCACATCGGGTATGAATTGTTATCATACCCTATTCGTAGGACGACTAGCCTACGAGGTCACCGAACGTAAATTATTACGTGAATTCGAACAATTCGGTCCGGTAAAAGATGTTAAAATCATTTCACGTAAAAATGCCACGGGTATTAAAAAAAGCAAGGGGTATGGATTCGTAGAGTACGAACACGAAGAGGATATGAAACGTGCGTATCGTGGTGCCGATGGGATGAAGTTGGAGGGACGGTGTGTGGTGGTGGATGTGGAGAGGGGTCATACGGTACCGAATTGGTTGCCGAGACGTCTTGGCGGTGGGTTGGGTGGTACGAGGTTAGTTTTAGTTTTGTTTTTTGTTGATTTGTTGTTTGTTATACTGTTGTTGTTACTAATTCACGTCAAACATGCATCGAACCACACACACTGATTGTTATTCTTCTCTCTTTTTTATCTATATTTCAAGACTCGGTGGAAAAGATAAAAACATTTTCTACCCGGGACGATTCGACCCATCCAAACCCACGGGACCACCGCCCAACATGATGCCACCCATGGGACCCGGCGGCGGCGGTGGTCCACCGGGATACGGTCCGCCTCCGCCTCATCCTCCGTTTGGCGGTCCAGGAGGACCTGGATACGGTCCTCCTCCTCCGCAGGGATACGGACGATACGATCATGATCGAAATAGGAGGTTTGATGATAATCGTAATAATGGTCCTCCTGGTAGGGGGAGGTATGATAATGGACCTCCGATGCCAGGTAGGCATGAGGATCGTGGTGGTAGTAGAGGTGGTGGTGGTGGGTATGATGATCGAAAGAGGAGGAGAAGTCGTAGTCCCGATCGTGATAGGAGACGTGGGAGGTATTGATTAATAATTTGTGAAGAAAGAGAGGTGTGTTTGTTTTCAGAACGCTAATTAGATATTTGGAAAATAATGCAAGGCAATTTAATTCATAGTATGGCAGAATCTTGATTCTAATGCATGTACTTCATCACGAAAGCATCATCTTCTGTCCATCTACCTTATATCATCTATCCAGTGTATGGTACTAAGTTTGTCTGATGTGTAGAGGTTGGGCTCGATCGAGATTGCGAGACGAGATCGTGTCGAGATCCCCATCTCATCTCGCGAGGGTCATCTCGCGAGATCTTCGAGATCAGACCTATGTAGTAGCGTACGGTAAAAAGTACCTACGTACAGTAAATACGTCTACCAAAGCATCAAATTTAGGGGGCAATCACCTAAATAAGTGGGCGTGCCCTCTATCTCGACGAGATTCTCGTCTCGGCATCTCGTCTCGAATTGTCTCGTCTCGTAAGGTCTGATCTCGAGGTCATCTCATATCTCGAATTTTCTTCGAGACGGGAACGAGCCCAACCTCTACTGATGTGATAGTTGGTGGTATAGGCGTAAAGTACTTTAAAAACACTTAAATATATCGCTAGATATCACTGTTTATCTAGCGTGATGGGGCCACCTGCCACCTGCCACCCGCCACGAATCACACGAATCAATAACAATGACGCGTACCCCCAATGTCAATCAATGTGCTTCTTGCGGCAAAGCCGATGCTAACCTCAAGGCATGCGGAGCTTGTATGATGGTGTTATACTGCAGCGTCGAATGTCAGTTGGCACATCGATCGACACACAAGGCGTCATGCAAGAAACGAGCTGCCGAACTATTCGATGCGAAATTATTTGCTCAACCGCCGCCTAAAGAGGAATGCCCAATCTGCATGATAACACTGCCATTTGGTGACGATGAAGAATCCGCGTACATGTCATGCTGTGGAAAATTTATCTGTCATGGCTGCACATATTATTTGACTCGTGATTGCTGCCCCTTCTGTAATACTGCCGGAACTCAAAGTGACGAAGAATTCATCAAGAGGTTATCTGACAGAATGGAAAAATACAATGATCCAGATGCAATGGTTATGCTGGGGAATTCTTATCATGAAGGTCAGAACGGATTGACAGTAGATCAATCAAAGGCATTTGAGCTATTACAGCGTGCAAGTGAGCTCGGATCTGCTATGGCTCACTACAATCTTGGGTGTTTGTACTTTAATGGCTTGGGAGTACAAGTAAGCAAGAAAAAGGCTATCCACCACTGGCAAATCGCAGCAATGATGGGGCAATTGGATTCTAGGTATAATCTTGGAATGGAAGAAATTGAAAAGGGAGATTATCAGCGCGCAATGAGGCATTTCATGATTGCTGCGAAGTGTGGTTGTAAAGATTCCTTAGATATTGTAAAGAAAGGTTTTAGGCAAGGGTATGTAACAAAAGAAGACTTCGAGAAAACATTGCGAGATTATTACCAGGCAGCATATGAAGAAACAAAAAGTGAACAAAGAGATAGAGCCGCAGCCATTAAAGCAAGAGCAAGAGAGTAAATGAGAACATTGCAGGATTACCAGGCATCATGTGAAGAAACCAAAAGTGAACAAAGAGATAGAACTGCAGTCATTGATAAATTTGCTCAGATTTACTTGAATAGTAGTTTTTGGCGAGCTTCACAAAAAAAGAGGCTTCATTGAGTCATCTTGAAATAAATCAGTATAATGGTGCTTCTCAAAACCCTTCGTCCAAGTAATAGAAAATTCCTCAAACAAATAACTACCTAATCCTTCATAACGTGAATATAAGGTTTTGTTCTTAACTACACATTTTTTAAGCAATCTCCCATTGGAAAATCCACTTGGAAACATCCTCCACCTGTTCACCCTTCATAGCCTTGGCAGCACGTTCCGCACTCCGAGCTTGCATCTCTATACAACGATCCAATCGTTTCTTACTGTACTCTTCTAATGCATTTTGTAAATTGTCACCGTCACGAATACAGGCAGCTAACGTGGCGGCGTCTTCTAATGCAAAATTGGCGGCTTGTCCGTAACTCGCCGAGAAGGCATGGGCTGCATCACCGGCTAATACTACATGTCCATCTTTGGAATGTAGGGGATGCGTTCCTAGTTCTTTTGCCTCTTCGGATTTTTGGTAGTATACATCATCTACGGGCGTGGATTCTATCAGATCGATAACTGATGACACATAAGCATCGGAATCGAGAGTATGGAGTTTTGTCAATAATTTGTCCTTGATACTTTCTTTTGTCACTCTGCCATTGGCTCCAGTCGGCAAGTCATCTATAAATGTTGTTGTTGAAGTAGCATCATTCTCTTTCGAATTGACACTGTCTGCCACAGAAATAGCCCAATACGTCATGTCGTCTCCGGCAGGACCTGCAAACACAGCCACCGATCCATCGGGAGCAAACGAAGCATAAGTATGTCCACTCTTATACTCCCCATTCAATGATTTGTTCACTACAGCTTTAATATTGATACGTCCACCGTACTTTACATCTTCGCCGGCATCTTGTATTGGTTGGGTTAGTTTTGTTGCTGATTTTCGAACCATTGCACGAAAGACGGAACGTACACCATCCGCCCCGATGATCAATGGTGTCGATGGCAGATTATTGTCGATTGGTTTTCCCGACGAATCTATGAGACGTACATTTTTTTTAGAATCATTGTTATTTTGTGAATTGGTTTCATAACCGGCTATATCGGATCCGCAGTCGGTAACAATACAATCTTGGGGTATCTGATCCATTAGTAATGATCGCAGTTTACCCCACCGAAGTAACACCTGCGACATGCCCGTATCACCCCTCGTGGTATCGGGAAATACCATGGATTGACCTCCCGGCATCATCATGACATTCCCCTCTAACATACCGCCCATATCATAAACTTGTTGTAGAACGTCATTCTTCTCATCCTCACGCGATGATGATATTATAAATTGGAGTGCCCTTAAACCATTCGGTCCAAGCTGCGCCGCCGCACCCGCCCTTTCATTGGTAAAGTCCGATAGACCGCCGGCCTCCAATACTTTAATGTCGGAAATGCCGGCGACGTTACGTAGAGCCGTGGCCATGGCAAGTCCGGAGATTCCTCCGCCGACGATTATGGTGCCTTCGGCCTCTGTGGCGGCTTTAGATTGGAATGGCATTCGACGTGAACTGGAGTATAGTGCTCGTGAACGTGATATTGGGGTGATGCGTTTGAGGGCAAATGCCGCTAATGTTGACGATAACGGAGGCATCCGCATTATTTAGTACCTATTTACATTGTTGGACTACCGTAGAACTCGGTGTATAGGGAATGCGTGAATCCTGGAGGATACCAAATC